>BPLR01018370.1:0-140928 GCA_021605095.1 Caerostris extrusa | reverse complement strand
CACTATTTGCTAGTGCTAATACCTTCACACCTTTCGTCGACTGTCTGATTTGGAAACAATCCTTATCAAAATATCGATATTTAAAATTTTTTCCTGGCTGATTATGTGGCGAGAGCAAAGAAACAAATAAATACCGGGCCCATTAGTTATGACAGTTAATGAAGGAATATTTTTAAGTAAATGAGCATGATTATCTCAGCCAAGGTCAGGTGTGCTGACATCGTGGTTGAGGGTACTTGAAAACGCAGCTTTTGCCTGGGACCTTAAAAATTTTAAAAATAGATAAAATGAAAATATAAACAGAGAAAGACTTCAAAACATAATATGGAGGCAAAAGAGTGGTCTCCGGTTCCACAGGGTCTCACTTTGTAATCACAGGTGTCTGATACTCATCTCAGTCAAGAACAAAGGCTGATCGTGGGCTCCTGAACATTGGTCCGGCCTCGTGAGCTTAAAAGTTCGCCTTTGTTTTAATTAAATTCCTAACTTTATTCCGTCTATCCTTAATATATTTTTTTCGATGTTGAATCCCGATTAATTTTTTAACGGATGTAAACATTTTTACGCTTATACATTTTTCTTATTTTGACATCTTCTTCATCGAATAGATAAGTTAAAATTACGATTTTCATTTTGAGTATATTATCTGCCTATTTGTTTCACTCTTTAACAAAGTAAGTCTTTACGAAATATAAAAGATTTTTCAAGATTATTTTTTTGTAACCACCAGTTACTAAATTTGTTAATTTTTCAGCATTATTTTTTTTATTATTATTAGTTTATCTCCATGATGATAATTTTGAAAATCAAAACTGTTCCTCCATCAAGGACAGAGCTCAAGCACAAGCCATCGATGCATATTTGCTGAAAGTTACCTTCCTTTCGCATTTGCCGTGAGCATAGCGCTGTTTCTATTCATGGGATCGTTACAGTTTACTCAAATCTTGAACTTGACAAAGCAGTAGGAACACGATGTTTTGAACTCATGAAATATGCAGACACAGGCCTGTGGAATTCTGATTTTTCACCACGGCAACAGGGTCGTGAATCAGCTTTTTGACACTGGAAACATTCACAATACGCTATTGTCAAAACATCCACGGCAGTGGGTTGTTACACATCCACATATTGTCATTAAATTTCCGCTGAGCTTGCTTTGTTGGTAGTATGCTTTTATCACAGGTATAAGCATTTACAACACATAAATGCATACAGTAATGAAGATGACATTGTTGTTTACAAGTTAAATACAATTGATGTCTTTCTACTCAGCTTGGTGAGCAATGTGCCACTTGTATTGGCATGCTTGACATAGCATCTTTCAGGTCCGTATAGGACAGATCCATATCAGCTCAGCCTTAGATACTGTATATTGGTCAATGTGTCACGGTAATTTTTACATAGATTTTTAAACGAAGAAATTCAGAGGCTTCACAGCTGTGTCAAAACCTTTTCAGTCTTTTGGTTGGTAATATGATAAAGATGCATGGGATCAATGTAACACTCCTCTCTCATTTGAAATGGCAGACGGATGGAAACCATAGCTAATTTCGACGCCGCCGAGTGTTCCTCGAAAGATCCAGCGTCAGCAAAGGGCAGCCGTACTCAACTTTTGACATGTATAGACACATTATTTCTGATCTTGGGCAAGAAAATGTTTTGTAGATATTTTTTGTAGTATTTCTTGTATTTGTAGGACACAATGTATAAAAAGATAGGGTCAAAACAAAAGTTAGCTTGGTCGGAGATCGCAGTTCTCGACACACTTCGCGAAGAGATAATGACACTGGTGTCCTCGGTGAATAACACGCGAAGAGATTTACGATCAATACTTCTTATTCGTAACGATTTTCAAAAAGACTCTCCAAAGTGAACCACTGTGAAAGACATTTTCTTTTATCTTAATTTCACTAAACTAGTAAAGATGTTTGTACCTATATATAATTCTCTGGTCACCCTTGCAGAGAAACGCCAGTAAATAAGCAGCAAAATATATCTATTAAAAGCCTGGGAAAAAGCCTACAGAAATACCTGTTGCATTTGGGAGGTATAGCTAGTAAATATACAAAATAACAAGAATGGGCCCAAAAAGGCACATCTGTGTTGAGATGTTAGTTTTTTTTAGTATTTCTCTAAAATTTTATTATTTATCTATTTTTCTTAACAACATTAGCCTTTATTTTTCTTGGCCTGAGACAGTAGCTATATTTGGCTTTCTAATGAAGTAGTTCCTGCATAAGTCACGCTGGAGTGGACTCGAAATGGCAGCGGTCCTAGAGGCCATGTCGAACATGGGCAAAACACTGGGTGGTCTCATTTGGCTAAAATACGTTGAAAATATAAAATAGGAGGAGCGGGGTCAATGCGGAATATATTCAAAGCTTACATGAAAATTAATAATCTTTCCTTTTCAGATTTAATGGCGTAGAATTTTAAAAATAATTTTCAACATTATATATTGTAGGTACCGAAAAATATTTAAATATTAATGATATGAAACAATATGTTCGTCTGAAAGTCTGGCTTTACAAACACATTTCTCTTTTGAGTGCTCCCCCAGAAATGAAGTGCTTGGGTTTCAGAATACAGTTTGAAAGAGAAAATAGACAGAGCAAGTGAAAAGTCAGCAAAACAGATTTAAATGGTTACCGGGCCAACGTCACATATAAGAAGAACGCTAAAAAAGGAAGAAATCTTCATACTTCTAGAAGAAAGTCATCTAGGACGGCTGATTTCCAATACTTCAGAAGAGAGTAGGTCCACATTTTATTTCTTTCATTTGCTTGCTAATTGAAAAGGTCATGTTTTCTGACGAAGCAGATCAATCAACAGCGTAAGGGTAAATGAAGGATAAAATACAAATTTCTTTTATTGCTGATTAAACAAAAGTTCCGCAAATGATCTGGGCAAAAGGTGAATATAAAAGAAGCTGACTCAGCCACACTCCGTAACCACAGCTTTCCTCACCCTTGAAATTTATCGTCACCAATCCGCAATTTTACCATCTGCTCTCTTCAAATAATAATTTCTATTGCAAGCCAAAGCTTTATGCTTCTGTGAAGAATTGTGAAGATATATAAAGATATGTAAGCTCTTTAATAAACACGCGCTCTTTCCTCGTCAACCAGTCAATGTGGCCCTTACTTGTAAGAAAACATTTGTGAAACAATATTGTTGCTGGTAAACATTTACAAATTCATATGCCGCGGGCCCTCGCATAAAATATGTTGGCGTGAAAAGCACCTTGTAAAAGGAGCCAAGCACAATTTACAGAGGGCTCTTGCATTGACTTTTTCTTGTTTGTTATTAATAACTTCAATATTTTAAGAATACACACACGCCTGGCACAATGGCATTACTAAAGCTGTTCTAATTTTACACTCTGCATATAAGAATCATCTACTAAAACATAAGGTATTTACCAATGAATGGTATAAGATAAATATTTACAATATAAGGGTGATACTTTATCTCTTTATGTGTCATGCTATATTACATGCAAAATTGTCTTACCCCATGAAATACACTGACAAAATCTTAAATAAAAATATTGTGTTTTCAACATTTAGTGAATTGAGAATATTTTACTTTTTCTTTTTAGGATATTTGCAGGATATTAAATTTACTTAGGGGGCAGCTAAATATTTTTGGGTATAGCCTCTGGAAAAAATATTAAATGATAAGAAATATCTAAAACAATGAAATAAATGGAAAATGGAATATAGTATGGAAAATACAAACCAAGTGAACAGAACGGTTGTACTTCCCCTACATTCACTTCCTTAGAAAACCGAGAATACAACATTGTCGCATTTGAAATTCATGGTTGTCTTCAATCATTGTAAATTAGAATATTTCCACCTCAGGTGGAAGCACTTTGGTAGACACCGGGTGAGTCCTCGGGAAGACTTTGGACTGGGCCCAATAGAGTTTCATAAAGATATACTGCATGAGATAGGCGTGCTTCTTTGAAAGTCCGTAAGTCCTGAGTCCCTTTGATCGGCAGTGGTAAAACGCAGTGGAAGATCCAGATGATTTCCAAATGAATTTCTTCACGTAATAAACTTCAAAGTGATTTCACCACACTTTGTTTATCCTAAAGTCCGTGGAACTGGTTGAAACCCGCGCTCGCGTACTGTGCGGCCCCTCATATTTCTGGAAGTTTTCCTATGAATATCAACAGTTGCAGCTGCAGTAAAAAAAGTTCTGAACGCGAACAGCTTATTTATGAAAATATATAATATTTTTCAATTGAAAATTTATAAATTCAAATCATTGAAATAGGTCAGCCTTCTGAAAACACTTTGATATACCTCACTTTCCAGAAAATAGTAAGGAAAGTTTATAATATGTTGAAAGAAAGAAATTAAAAGATAAGGACAGTAAACATGAGCAGTTATCTAAATATAGACAAAAAAGACAGCTTCTCATGTTGAAATCCTAGAAGAAGTCTTCTAGCCTGGGATCTGACCTGCTTCCGTGAATATGTGCTGCCTTCGCTCTTTCACCAGCTAATTTGCTTCCAGCCAGAGCCTGATTGTCGGATAGTCACAATGTTTGTCTATGGCTAAGTAAATAGGTTAAAAGTGATCGAGCACCGGCACTTCTTCTTCGCCTTCTTTGCTGATAAACAAGAAGAACTTCTTCCAGTTGATCCAAAGAATGCACCAAAAGTATACTACACTCCCAATTTAAAAATCGCTTCTTCTAAATAAATCTTTTATTTATTAAGTTTTCGATTGTAAATAAATTGCTTTCCCCTCAACATCTGGTCAATACGCCTGGGTCTCTGGGAGAGGGAGGAGGGCAGCCTGTGTGACGTGGAGCGCCTCAGGCTGTGCATGACTTGCCTGCGAAAAAGCGGTGAGCGGTGGCAGTGGGAGCAATGGAGTCACTTTGTGTAGGGAACAACTCACATCTGGTTTGACGTGGCGGGAGAAAATCCAGAAAAATTACCAGAAGGCCTGGAGCGTCATCGAGGGTCACTCCCAGCCTGGGAAACAAATCTATACATACTGCTAAGGGATTGAATCTACATAAATGGAATGAAAATATACACAATAATAAAAATCAGTTAAATAAAACATGCATAGTTCTTTGAGGTACCTAATAAACCATCTGAATACTAATTGTGATTTCCATTTAGTCCAAATAAAAAACATTTATCACATTTTATATTATTTCCATTAATAGCTTGCCAGTTAATTTTGCTTGTTTTAAAAATGATAAATGAGAATTCCACTTATAAACCAGTAGAAGTTATAATCATGCGCCGCATTGAGCAGCGCTGACGCTATACGATTTTTGCGATATTTAAGTCTTGCCCTCGTGAGTCAGACTACAGGGAACAACGCATACAATGCGTGGTGGTAGTTCCCACTAAAGCCCCTTTCCTGAAAGTTAATTTTTTTGCCTCGAGCCAAGTCAGACTTACTCAGCAAAGCCTTCATCGCAACAGAAGCGCCGTCCCCTTCATATCACTAGATAATCTCACGTTGAGGATTGATACCAATATGTGTTTAATTGCGATGCAGAGCAGCCAGAATTTCGCTTAACACCTGACCACACCCAAAGAGTGGGATCCAAAATTTGTAGAGACATGTGTTATCCACACACTACAAACAATTTGGGATTGAATACTTTACCAGACATCCTATCCACAGAAGACGTGCCTGTGTGGAATGTATAAATATAACAAAATCAAAATATGCTGCCCCTAGCTTTCGAAAAATTTCCTCAATACTCGCTGACATTTCCTATATTAGATTACCACACATTGCTCTAAATTTAAGAAGGTGATTTTTCACTTATTAATACATCTTCCCCTATAAATATCTTGTCTACTCAATTGTTCATGCTAAAATACTTTTTATCTGACCAGCATTATGCCAACAATAGTTTGAATCCTGTAGTGGAGTATACTCATGCTGGTTGTTTTTCAAATATACATTCCTGTAATTAAATTTAATTTTTTATATTGCATGTATCTAATAATAGATGAAAGCCAGATGTAAATAATGCATATATAGCGAGGAATATCTATGCTGAACTTCTGCAGGCATGAGCTGACTTGCTATATTGCTTCGCTTGAAGGTAGTATTGCAAATGTAATTGTGTGCTGTAATTCAATAATAATAATATTAAATGTTATGCCTTGGTATTTTATGAAAATGCTTTTTAATTATATTTCCTTTACAATGCGTATACGTATACGTATAAATATTAAATTTAAATACGTATTTTTCATATAAATTTACTTATACGCATTTAAATTTAACTTCCCCAGAATACGTGTATTTCCTCATAAACTATGTATAGCACCGCTTAAATTTGTTAAATAATAATACATTTGGCATTTTTTCAATACCAAAATACAATGAGTTAAAACTGTGCCACAGCCTTCTTACCTTGTACAAAATTTTTAAGTCAGCAGACTGTACTTGTAACCATGAAAAGAGCTGTCCACAACAGATTCATTAAGAGAATTTGCTTACCCGTTCAGAGTGTACCTCTCCATAAACATTGCCGAGTTCACGCTTGAAAAAGCAGCCCCGAAAGAGGTTTGAATAAATATTTTGCTGAGGGCCATCACGAGCAGTTCAATAAATGCAAACAAAACCTGGAGCTTCATGCGAATAGGAGAGTTCTGGGTGATGATTCAGCCAAATCGCACATGAATACTCAGAGAGCTTCCACAGCATAACACTTGAAAATTTAAAGAATGAGGTGGAAGCATAAAAAATATATGTAAAACAGCTGACTGAGTTCTTCTCGAAATGCTGCTGCAAAGAACCCAATCATGAGCCCCTTGCAGGAACTGAGTCTGGTCGTCGCGCAAATTGCTTATTCATTCTTTGTTAACGTTAGATCTCGTCACTCCCGCTTGGTTTGGCAGCACCATAGGTGCTGTAACAAGGTCTTCGTCGTCAGCAGTTCGGCAGGCCTCATGAATGTGGCATGCATGGGATCCAGGAGACCCCAGAGGCGACTCACATGATGTCATATTTCAATCAAAAATAGTCTGCTTCTTTGCATAAGACGGCGGGAGGGCACCAAATAAAATGGTGCTAGTGTGTATACGTTCATCATCAAGAACATTACACATTGACGATCAAAGCCTAGCAATCGTCATTAATCATCAGTGAAATCTGTAAGGCGCATTTTCTTCGGGTCGATCCTCGTCGCGGTGATCGTCACGTGAGCCAAAAAGGTCTGCCACACCGAAGCGTCATAGAAATCATTTGCCACCTAGTGAGTTCCAGCCTCTTCTATTGAGGCGCTGGCGTCAAACCAGGTGAGCCAGCAAGTCGTGAGAAAACTGGGCACTTTCTTGCTGCCGGTTTTTTTTTAGTATTATCTAGTGTTTGTGATAAATGGGTCAATGAATCCTGCCTCAACGAATATACTTACATTTAACGAAAGCCCTTTATCAGGGTATAAGGTTCTCGTAATATAGCAAACATATAACATTACCATTAAAGTTACCTAACATAATGACAATTTTCCTAGTGGTTTAAAGCACTAATTTCTCATTTTATCGGAAAGAGAGGTGGCTAGCATATATATACAGCTTCTGCAGCATAATCTTCACTTGTGTTAGATCATAAAAAAGGCTTATAGCGACCAGTGAAATCATAAGATTGGCGCTTTTGTAAGAAGGGCTATGGATGGTAAATTAGATGTACTTTAACTTTCTTGCTTTTTAATCTTTGGGTTACTGCTCATCTTCGATAGCCATATAATAGAACAGCTTTCATGTGGCTAGCATTGTGAAGCAAGGGATGGGTTTGTTATCGGGAAAAATGATTCGTGTCAATATTGAGATATGACCTATTTTGGTCAAATATGATGGTAGTGCCTATAGAAAAAGGACACAGGTGTTTTCCACTGTCATCATTTAAATGGCCAGCTGACACTGTCCCCACCACCTGTCACAGGCTCAGTAACATCATCCATGTATATGATGAATTTAACATTGATACAAAAGCCAAGTACCTCAGGCACTGAGCCAGCATTTACAGCCACGCCGTGTGCCGCCCAGTGACCTAAAAGCCCGTAACACTGCGGAATGAATAAGGGCTCATCTGCAATATCACGAAATATAAATATCACACTGGCATTTGCAAAGATGGGCACAAGAAAGAAAACTCACATATGTGCAATACTTTTGGCAACCGATGTAATGCACGAAATTTAGTATTCCTTTCAATCAAATATAAAAATTATTTCTCTACAAAGAGTCAATATGGCCAATGTATATTAATCTGATTTCATGTCACTTAATTTAGAAAGTTAAAAAGAGAAAACTACAATGTAAAGAAATCATGGTCGTGTTTGTTTGAATTTGACATATGGTGTTCTTTAGCCTATATTTCAATATTTCAAATGCTGGGATTAGCCCAGTAGAGAAGGTCATCCAGAAAGGTACTTGCAAAGAATGACATCATCTCACCATTTGTGTCACAGCACAGGCTGGAAATGGGCTGGACAACCACAATATGTAATGAGTCATTAGCCTGTCATTAACAACGATAGAAACAGTTAAATGACTCAAAGTAATAACCACTATTTGCGATTCGTCGAGATGATCTACACACCATCACCACCATACGCTTGATTCATCTAAATTGGCCGACAGTTGCAGCGATTTGCCTTCAGTACATAGATATTCAGGACACTATATATTTTCAAACTTGCATAGCTTTGTCAGTGGCATTTGTTCATTTCATTTGACAGGTGAAATGTGAAAATTTGATTATTCATGACACACATGATCTTCCACACTGCCTAAGGTAACAGTTGCGAATGAGTGAATATAGGAAAGCGTTTTATTAACTGGCTCATTACTCACAAAATATTAAATTCCTGAAATTTTAATACGCTCTCTTTTCTCATACATATCATAAGCAGGCTACGTTATTCCGATAGCCCCTAAGATCACTTTTTTCTTCTCGAAATTCTTTATATCTTATTTCCATATATATACATAAGGCTATTGCACCCGTTGTATTTCATCCACCTTCATAAACCAGAGATCCAACAGGAAGCTGCTTTGCCAGCATAGATAATTGTTACTACAGCCTCTCTCACAACTCCAAGTAAGAGTGCAACTCCAGTAGCCTCGGCAAGCCTCACCCGTGAGCTGGTGGCAATAAGTGCACTGAAGCACAAGAAAAAAAGTAGTGCAATTAGTGTATAAGATGTTGGGGTGGTGTTGTACTGAGTTATGCAAGGACATTATCTGAGCTGCTGTCAGTGAAAAACACAAAACAAGATTGATAAAAAATTGTATTTGTAAATTCCATTTGCCCACTCCTTCTCATGGTGGGGTCGCAGTGCTAATAGTCTAATTCAATCTCACAGAACAGTGCTCAAAAATTGGAGAGACGATTTACATTGTTTGAATGTGTCTTCCAACGTTATGAGGCACTTTTTCAGTAGGCCACGGAGCTGTCGCGCCTCTCAGCCTATGGGAGTCTAGCTGTCTCTTCTTTCCTTACCAGTAGACACTCACTGGGATAACTGTAGACACTGAATAAATCATCAACAGCCATTTTTAGTTCAGGTCAATAACTGAGTGATGTACTTTTTATAACTCATATTTTATGATGATGAAAATAATATTTAATTTTTTTTTCATGATGTATTTCTTTTAATTAATTTTTCTACTTATTCAATAAATATAAGTGTGTGGAAATATTATAGTGTATCATCGTTTATATCGCATCTATTCATTTTTTCAACATATAATCTTCAAGTCAAGTTTTTTCTGCTGTTCCCTGGAAGATCGGGGTCAATCACTTAAAAGATTAACATAAAACTCCCTTTAATTTAAACACGATGGTTGCAGCATTATTTTTAAATGCAGAATAATTTTCTAGAATAATTCCGGAATACAAGGAAATTAATTAAGATATTGAGATCATACATTACAAAATCAATGTTATTTCTGATGGATCGTATGTTTCATAAGTGATATACCCCCATGAAACAGTAGATCTTGCAAACACAGAAAAAACATAAAAACAGCACTACTGAATTAAAAATAAGATTTATGGGGCAAATAAGTTGACTTAAATAAAAATTCTCTAGTTTTAGCTCGATTTTAAAAACCACCTTTAAAATTTCACTTATTAAAAATAACACATAGCTGTATTTTCACTATTTCTGTGCCATTTCCTTTGATTTGTGCAACGTTTTCATTTTGCTTTCATAATTCGTGTATTTGCTCTTAATGAGTTTCTTAAATACATTGTTTTATGAGTATTTGCATATTTCAATACATTTCGGAATACTGTTTAATACATTTATAATATAAATATTTCGTATTGTATTTTTTTTTTTTTCAAAATTTTCAGCATTTCATTATATTTGTTACGGGAAGATCATTCTTACATATTATATTCCTTAATTAAAAATTCTTGAAATTCAGTATTTACTTTTTTAACTTTTATAGTATTCTGCCATTTTTATTTTATTTTTTGTTTTTTAGTTTTATTTTTTGCTATTTTCATTTTTGTAATTTATGTGTTGTTCTTCATTTTTCACCAGAGGTGATTGTCCTTAACAATAAAACATATACTGGAGCCTTATTTTGTTTATTTATTTAATTTTCATCTTTAGCGATGAATATAATACTAAATAAATGAATGTGCTGATGTGCTTCATTCATGAGAAGAATGGCTTCTCAATATGCAAAATATCATGAAAGGGTCAATAATGGCGGTCAATGAGCGGTCACGAACATGTAAATGGAAGCAGTGAATAGTAGAATAAATTAGCCTCTTACAGGGGCTGAATGAATCGGAAGATACAAAAGATTTCCATGTATAGTCAGCTTAGACACTTATTCCTCTGAATTAAGCCATTATTTTCTTGTGTAGGTCAAAAACATGGTAATATTTAAAATTAGAAATAGAATATGCCAAATACACACTAAATTTTGTATTAGAGCTGCTCTTTTTTTCTGGTAAAATAGCCTTCAAAATTAAATGGCTCAATTATAACTGCATGGAGAAATATACCTGAAATCACCTTAAATGCTTATTTATATTCTTTTGAAAAAGATGAAATAGCCTTGGTTGAAATGCTGTCAGTCAAAGTTGAAATATAGACTCATCTTTTTTAGCTCATCATGCCTGAATATCATTATTAAAATATTGATAGATATCTTCCAAATTTTAAATAAATATTTCTGTGATATTAGAGTTGGTGTATATTTATATCTGTATTTTCTGGGATACTCAGCAACATTTGGCTTTCTGGCTATTATGTTAGGGCCCAGATAGCCTGGGCCAGCACACAAATGTTTTGCGGTACATTTTGGTTGGAATCTGGGTGTTATTCGTTCAGATGTGTTCATCGTGAGTTTGAATTGCAGTTTTATTAAAATACTTGATGCTCATTTGTGCCAAGAGAGGCTAATACCAGAAAAATGCAATAAAAGCCATTGTGGCTTGTATTCTTCACTACCGAAAACAGCAGTAAGATTTTCGACATATACAGATCAGGTGAACATTTTTAAGTGGCATACTTACAAAGGCAGTAAGGCGCTGTATTTGTATTCGTATTTCTTCATTGTATTTCCTTATAGTGTTGTTGCTAACTTAATGGACCGTGGCCCACGTTGATGGCCATCGACAATTCTAAAACGATAGCTCATCGTGCCAGGATTTTAATGGAAAATGGCTTGTTTTAATGATAGTTATTTATATTACATGCTATAACTAAATTAAAACTGGAAAAGACAAGATTTTAATTAAGATCTTACATTTTAATAAGATTAAAGATTTTAATAAGATAAAGATTTTAAAAGATTTTAAAGTGTAGCCTTAATTGCCAGCTCTTCCACCTCGTGTTTCTTTCGTAAGCTTTTTTGTTACAACAGACACTGAAGCTTTTATACGTTGTTAACTAATGGGCATTGTACCTTTCTTAAATTATGCCTTATATGCTGAATTTGTCACTTTCGAAATTCTACTACATTCAGAGCATTTTTTAGATTTTATTGAACCAAAATATTTCTTTTTTTTCTGGTTCTTCAAAATAAAAACATGACAAGTCATAATAACACCCATGCTATGCATAATGTGTACTGTGTGTGTTGTTAAGGATATGAGAGTTTATGAATTGATCGTGGCCTATTTTTTTTTGCCAAAAGCGGTAAGATGAGAGAAAGGTGTACTATTCGAAGAAAGTGTATACTTCGAAAGTAGAAAAATATACACATGATATCACGCAAGTCAGCCATAACTTGCAATGTGAGTTTAGAAAGTTGTTTTTTAGTCAAAGAGAGCATGCCGCGGAGCTGTTCGAGTGCCTGAGAAAGGTGTGTTGGTGGCTGGGATTGCATCTGCCGCTGCGCCAATCAAAGTAAGATCCCAACCTCGAAGTGAGCCTGCTGGGAGCAATCGTCCAACCATCGGCAATGAGTTTAGCGCCGGCTGCGGTCGTTCGACATCTGTAGCGGCCCATCGCCTTGACGTTTAGCCGGCGCGCTTCCGGCCAGCATTCGAATCGGAATGACCCTGAATATTGGACCTCGCTCCGCGTGACGGTCGGCGATTCGATAGATGTAGCATGGCGTTTATCAGAGAAGCCCGATAATGTCCCCACCGAAAGTTTGGTGAGGTGAGATGCGGGCCCGCTTCGGTATGGGCTGCCCAGTAGTTGAGGTGATGAATGATTCTCGACATCATGTCCTTCTGACAGGGTAACGTGAGCTGCAGGCGGGATATTCGTCAACGCGCGCCATGCGCCAAGTGAGACTCTGATTGGTATGTGAACGGGCTAAACGGTATTCCCGATCTTAATTCCACTGAACATAAGTCTGGGACGAACTGTCCTGTCACTTCTCATCCATAGTGTATAATATCAGAAATTGATGCTTGAAATCCTACAACGGTTTGGGGGCATACAACATTCTCATTTCTTTTTTATTTTCACATGGGGGCTTAGTTTTCAGGTAATCTGTTCCCCGTGTCAGCTCATTTGATATGGTGTATTTCAATGCCTTGCCATAGTTGGTGTTCTCGATATTCTAGTTGGTTGGTTTCCTTCTAAACATTTGGTTGAGTGAAACACAGTCTGTTTACAATATTTAAAAATTTTATTGAATTAGTGCTTCTCACCTGATAAAGGAAAAGGGAGCAGCCAGGACAAGCCTCGTAGCAGGTCTGTGTGTTTGTTCTTAAAAATTATTCACGTTTCCAATTACATAAACACTTAAGAACCATTTTAAATAAAATTCACGCATCACCTTATTTTAATAATTATAATACAAAATGAATATTTTCGAAAAGAAAATAGTAAATATTGAAATACTAATATAATAAATTGTGGGCACACAAGCAGCTGGTTTCACCGCTCATGTGGCATGCAACACATTTTAACATAATTAAGTAATAGAGTAGTAATAACTGTAAATATTTTTATTGTTGTAATAAAATTGTTATTCAATTTATTTATTTATATTTACCTCTCATTTATAATATACATTTTATAATTTTGCTTGGGACAATGTTTTACTCAGAATTAACTGCCATGTTTATTTCCTCTGAGTTCAGCTTCTACTTAGAAAAAAGGCATGTTTGTCTCTGACTGCTATTTCTCAACAAAGACAGTTACATCTTGGGGCAGAAGATTTAAATCCGCTGTTTTGGGATCAGACGAGGCTGCAGGATTCTCCATGCAGCATCTGCAAATGACATCAGCTGCCAGTAACTTCCTCAATTCGTGCAGTTCATGTTCTAGACTTTGCCAAGGAAGCGGTCAAGCTTGCCATCAATTCTCATAGTTATAATGCTGTCTGGTATAAAACAAAGCCTCAACTTAGAATCCGTCAACTAAGTTTTTTTAAAGGATTCGTCAGCACGAAGATCATCGGAGACGAGCACTCCTTTCTTGTCATTAACTGGTCATCCTCCTCATCCATCGATTGTATTGGTGCCTGTTGAATGATAGCTTGGCTTATCTGCTGACTTGTTTAGATCCTAAACTGGGGAGTAATAATAAATTTTATTATTATTTATATATATATAATATAATATAAATATATTTTTTTCAAAATAAAGATAAAGCGTTTAAAAATATTTCTTACAAACCAAAACACTTAATAATTTTTATTTTAGTCATATTAAGTGTTTTGGTTGTAGGAAATATTTTTTAAACCTTTATCTTTTTTTATTTATTTTTGAAAAATAATAGATAGTATTTATATTATATTATATATGCTGATATAACTAATTTATATATAAATAATAATAAAATTATTGTTGTTGTTGCTTATCCCCTTGATTTAGGATCCTAAACCAAGTCCAGTAGATGATGCTGCATCAATAGTTCGTAAACTGTCACTCTCCTCATTCAACAGTTGCCTCACAGAAAACCAATACAATCGATGAGATGAGAGGGAGACGCGATGGCCGAACAATGACAAAGGGTATATGTCTTCCCTCGTCTCCGTTGAAGGTCAAACTCTTCGTGCGGCCAGTCCTTAGTCTAGCTAAAGCCGTTTGAGCAGGTCTAGGACAGGAGCACTGCAAGGACATACCAGGATATTTAGCGGCGTACCATGTATGAATTGATGGCGACCTTCAAGCGGTACTCACTCTGGCTAAAGTCATAGAATGAACCTCTGAAGCTAACAGATTGGGAGAAGAAGCTTTCGGAAGTTCGCAACCTTCCCTAGCGAGCTGATCAGCAATTTCATTTCCGTAGATGCCCACATGGGAGGGAATCCACTGCAAGCACACCGATCCGATCTGGTCCAAAACAGCTAGTTTAGAAACTATCTTCTGCCCCAATTTGCCCAAGATGCTTGGCCAATCTTTCAAATACTGTATTGAGCTCTTACTATCAGTCAGAATCCAAACATCAGGTACTTTAAAGTCTAAAGCTAGACTCAGAGCTTCGCTTATAGCAGTTAATTCTGAGCGGAATACTGAGCTGTGGTCGGGTTTTCTAAAACGATATCCAAATAAAATTATAAAATATTATATTATAAATGAAATTAAATATAAATAATAAATAAATTAGATAATAATTTTTTATTACAACAATTAAAAAAAAATATTTACAGTTTATTACAATTTTTCTGTACTTTAATTGTATTAAAATGTGTACATGCCACATGAATTTGCTAGTAGAATAATTTTTTAACTTTAAAATTTTATTATTATTTTTTAATTTATTATATTATTTAATTAATTTCAATATTTTATTTTTTTCTTTTGAAAATCATTGCTCATTTACAATAATTTATAATTATTATAAAAAATAAAATTGATGCGTACAAAATTGAATTATAATAATTTTTATTTAAAATGGTTCATTCTATGTTAAGTATTTTCTATTAATAAAATTAAAGCATTAATTGTTTTTTAGAACAAAACTGGTTTCCTGTTTTTCTTTTTGAAAACTATTAATAATTTTAAGCACAACATCTGCCTTCTGTTTATCAATACCAGATATTCACGTCTTACATTTTAGCAACTACCTAATTCAATAAAATTTTTAAATATTTTAATAAACAGATAACTGCGATTTCGTTAACCAAATGTTTAGAAATTACGTAACTAAGTCAGGGTACTAATATAACTGTTAAAACAGTAAGCATTCTATATATCGTGATTCGATAATGAGCGACTTTAGGAAACAAAATTACACAAAGGAATAAAGCACTTTTTCTACATAAGTAAATAAAAATGAAATGTTTAATATCAGGTATAGTTTAGCCATACTTTTAAACCGTTTATTGCATTTCAAACATCTCTAATTTCCTACAATGTGATATACACTATGTGGATGAAAGTGACGGGACAATTCGTCCCAGATATGTTCAATTGGGTTAAGATCAGGGCTCTGCGTTTAACGTTGTTGTTCACATACCAATCAAGAGTCCTCCTTGCAACATGGCGCGTTGTCGTCTTGATACCAGCAATCATCCATACCGTGCGTTGCCCTGAAGTTAGGAAGGACATGATTGTCGAGAATATCACAGTATCTATCGGTATTCATCGCACCATCAACCTTCACCAGTGGGCCAGCCCCATACCAGGAGAAACAGGCCCATACCATCAATCCTCCTCCACCAAACTTTACAGTTGGGACGACACACTCGGGCAAAAGGGTTCTCCCTGATAAGCGCCATACCCAAACACATCCATCGGAACGGAAAATTGTAAATCGTGACTCGTCACTTCAAAGGACGGAGTCAGTATTCAAGTCATTCCAGTCATTCAGAGTCGAAGTACGGTGGTCTTTGGCCCATCGAAGGCGCGCTTTCTTGTTGGTTTTCGTAATCAAAGGCTGATGGGCCGCCGAACGTCCAGTGTAACCTAACTCATGGGCCTCGATACGAAGAGTCTTGGTCGAAACGACCACACCTGTGGCTTGCCTAAACTCATTGCCGATGTTATCCATGGATGTTAGACGGTTACTTCAATTTCCCTGCCGAGCATCCGCCGGTCCCTGCTGGTGAGAACTGTAGGTCGTCCACTTCGGGTTTTGTTCTGACAGTGTCCCTCAGTCTTGTAGCGACACACAACACGTGCTACAGTTGACTTTGAGCAGTTACGGAGACGGGATATCTCCCTAATTGACACCTTGGCAAGATGCAATCCAACCAACACACCTTTCTCGAACTCAGACAACTCTTCCCGTGGCGGCATCTTGACAAAAAACAACTCTAGTCGACTCCACAGAGTATTTATAGGATATGGCTGACACGTGATACCTATTATTGCGCATGTGTCAGCTGTATGGTCGACTTTTCTACTTTTCGAAGGGTGTCCCGTCACTTTCTTCAGATAGTGCATATGTATATACTTTTTTTCCAACTTTTGGCAAAAAAAATAAACCACGATCAATTCATAAATATACATATCCGTAACAGCCACACAGTCACTTTCCCCACACACAAATATACATATACATATATGGGAGTGTTATTTTATGACTTAATCATGGTTTTGTTTTGGAAAAAAAAATTAGAAAAAAAGAAAATATTTTTAATTCCAATATAAAATCTAAAATGCTCTGAATGTAATTAGAATTTCAGAAATTCTAGCAACAAATTCAACATACTTCAAAACATAATTTAAGAAATTTTAATCTTGCCCATTAGTTAACAACAGTATAAAATAAAAAGCACAAATTTGTCGTGTTGATGGCACAAGAAAACTCAAAGCAATATGCGCTTTTTCATTTACGAAAGAAACAAGTGGAAGGAAAAGTTTAATAATTAAAAATCTTACTCTTAAAAAATCTTTAAATAATTAAAATCTTTATCTTATTAAAATCTTTAATCTTATTAAAATCTTAAAATCTTAATTAAAATCTTATCTTTATCTTCTCTTCTTTTTAGTCTTTTCCAGTTTTTAATTTAGTTATACTTATGTAATATACATAAATAACTATCATTAAAACAAATTCAATTTTCTCCATTATAAAAACCAAAATCCTAATAGACTTTTCCTTCTTGATGAATTTATCGTTTTAGATGTTGTCGATGGCAAATATCAACTTATTGTTTTTGGTCCATTAAAGTTCTGTGTAATACTTATAAATACAATAAAAAAATACAAGTACAAAAAATACAATATACTTACTATATAAATATACCTTAAAAATCTTACCTGATCTGTAATATATGTCGAAAATCTTACCCTTTAATTGTTTTCAGTAGTGGAGAATACAAAACCACCTATTGGCTTTATGCATTTTTCTAATTATTATCTCTTAACGTAAATGAGCATCAAAATTATTTTAATAAAATTCTACAGAAAATTTTATTCAAAATACGATGAAAACACATCTGAACTAGAAAAAATAACACGGATTCCAATATAAAAAAAAATGTACCATAAAATTATCCTGATGTAACTAACCAAACTATCTAGGCTTATAACATAATGTAGAAATTAAATGTTGCTTCAGGTGTTTTACGTCAGAAAATGCAGACAAAAATAAATATAATGCACGAAAAAAAAAAAAATTTCACAATATCACACGAATATATTTATTTAAATTTGAGGAAGATGTCTATCAATATTTTAATAATGAATATTCAGGCATGATGAACAAAAAATGGAAGTCTATATTTCCAACTTTCTTGAATTTGACTACTTTACTGTGTATTTATAATAAAATATTCATCTTTTTCAAACTATAAATAAACGATAAGGTGAGTTTCTCTAAATATAATTTTCTCTATATATTAATATGTTGTTAATAATTAAAACCATTTAATTTTGAAACTATTTTTTTTTTTTTGCAAATGAATAAAATAATTAATTAATTATATATCATTCTAATACAAAATTTAGTGTGAAATATTTGGCGTATTCTTTGGGATATTTCTGAAAGATTTAGGCAAAGATAGTTTTAAATATTGCTATGTTTTATTATACAAAATAATAACTTAATTCGAGAAATAAAGTGTCACAAACTTTTATTTATTGTATGGAAAGTCTTTTTAATTATCTTCAGTTCATTTAATTTGTAAAATTTTTAATTTGTACTATCTAAATTTTATTCACTTAAATTTTGCATTTATTCTGTGTCTTTTGTGTTCATTGTTATCATTATTTATGCATTGTTACATTTATATTTCATGATATGTGTTATTTAAAGTAAACTAAATTCTTCTCATAGATTAATTAAACATCCCAACAATTATTCTATTCAATCGTCATTCATCCTTCTCGTGCATCACAAATTAAATAAATAAATAAATAAAATCCAGAAATATATGTTATATTGTTAGGACAATCCGCAATTATACTCTAATTGAAAAGAAAAATGAAAACCCATACATAAAATTACAAAAAAATAAAAAATAAAAATAAAAAAAAAATAAAATAAAAATAAAAAAAAAAAATAAAATAAAAATAGTAGAATATATAAAGTTAAAAAAAGTAAATACTACAATTTTATAGCAAAGGTTTAGAATTCAGAATATGAAAATATGTAAAATGTATGAATATACAGCAAATGTATGAAAATGAAATATGAAAATTTTGAAAAAAAAAATACAATACACATTTTTGAAATATTTTATGGTAATAAAAATGTATTAAAACAAGTATTTTAAATGTAATGAAATATGCAAATATAAAAAGTTACAAAAAAAACAATGTATTTACAAAACTCATTAGAACAAATACACGAAATTATGAAAAGCTAAAATGAAAAACACGTGTATATATACAATCAAAATAACACAAAGTGATTAAAAAAATACATATGTGATATTTTTAATAAGTGAAATTTTAAAAATTAGTTTTAAGCAAATCTGAACTAAAACTAGAAATTTTTTTATTTAAGTCAGCAATATTTTACTTATAAATCTTATTTTAATTCAATGTACAAAAATGACAATGAAAAAAGTATTTTTATGTTTTTCTATTATTTCATTAAAATCTACTGTTTCATGGGGTGCTATGGTATCCTTATAAGAAAGCTTACATACGATCCATCAGAAATTATCTTATTGATTTTATGTGCTATGTGATCTCAATATCTTTAATTAATTTCCTTGTATTCCAGGATATTCTAGAGAAAAATTATTCTGCAAGAGATTCATTTTCGCTTCTAAAAATAGCTTAAAATTCTGCAACAAAAGAATCATCGTGTTCTTTAAATTAAAGGGGTTTTTTTGTAATTGTCTTTTTAAAAAATTGATTGACCTAGTTTTTATACTACAAGACAGCAGAGAAAGAAAAAAGAGTAATATAATAAACGACTTAATTGAGATTATGTGATATTTTTGAAAAAAAACCAGATGAATTCTTTATAGATGCGATATAGTGAGAAGCGATATTAAGAAGCACTACTGTAGTTTTTTTTTTCCTTTCTACACACTATATTTGGATAAATTGTGTAACAAGAAAATTAATTAAAAGAAATGCATTAATGCTTTTCCCTGCAATTATCATGAAAAAAAAAGTGTTAAAATATTATTTTCATCATGTAAATATTAATATGAGTTATAAAAATTTACATCATATTTCGTTGGTTGATTTTTTTCCTGACCTGTTAAGAAATTTACAAGAACTAAAAATAAATTTTGTTGATGGGGCTATTCCTCAGTGTCCTGCAGTGCGGTACAAACATCCCGTGAGTAGTCTACTCATGGATGGTAGGAAAAGACAGCTTCTGTTGTGATGGAGCTCCCATAGGCAGAAGCGTGACTTTGGCTCCGTGTCGCAGAAAAAGGAAGGCAGTGCCTTCGGGAATAACGTTTAGGGGGAACTGCATATGGGAGAAACCCCGAAAAGCTCCCATCAAGTATTCCAGCTAAACGAAGTAAGATGCTCAACATCACAAACGCCATCGAGTCTCATAATTTTTTGAAACACTGTCTACAACAAATCCTCCAAGGGATTGAATTAGACCTAATGCTCACCGCGTTGCCATTGAGCCAAGAGTCGAGGCAAAAAATAAATTTTAAATACTTTAATTTTTTTATCAATCTTGTTTGAATACTTGTTTTTTCCTTGTATATCAATCTTTATATCCTTACCTTGCTTTGTCACTTGAATATCGCTCGAGTTTATTTTTAACTTATATTTTCTTTTATCTTATGTGTTCTTTTCTTTTTTCTTTATGCTCCAATTACATATGCCACCAACATCATACTCACGGGTGATGAGGAAAGACATTGCCTTCGGGGAATACTTCCATGAGTTACTGCCCTTCATTGTGATGTATGAGAGAAAACTGAAAAGCTAGTAACAGGAAGTTTAATTATCTATGCTGGCCGCTTAACACATATTGTTACAATCGCCTTCAGATCTCCTGGTTTATGAAGGCGACGGACACTGCCACAGGATTAGAACTTGAACGCAAGCTCGAAAAATATATCACAGTTGTTCGGAGAAGAAAGATTTAATGATTCTGTTAGAACATTAAGAAATAAATATGTATATATATATATATATATATAAAATAAAATAAAAAATATAAAAAAAGAACAAGGAAAGAACAATCTTAGGAATATTTATCGGAATGTAACGAAAATTACTATATATGATATATATGTATAGAAAAAAAAAGTATTAAAATTTCTAAAGAATTTAATATTTTATTGAAGTGATATAATGAACCAATTAATAAAAACGCTTTCCTATATTCACTCATTCTTTCCGATATTAGATTCACCAACTGTTACCTTAGATACGAAAGGGTAGATAATTGAATGTGGAAGATCGTCAATGCCTACCATGCTTTAAGTGTGTCATGGATAATAATCAAACCTCACATTTCACCTGTCAAATGAAATGGTATACCAAATTACTACACCTAGATGCTGGATTGTTTAGTAAGCTATACCCAAGTTTAGTACTCAATGGTGTCCTGGCCATCTGATGTCACAAATATGTCTTCACTGGTCATAGGGACTGAAAACGGAGCAAATCGCTGCAAGCAATTTAATTCCATATTTGTCAGCCAAATTCCAATTTGGAATGAGATCAGCATTATTGCAAGCGTATTTATCTATATGAAATGGTGAGGGGTATTCAGTGTAAAGATCATCTCATTTTCTGAGTCACCAAATAGTGGTTATTATAGTCATTGCTATTCCAATTACGCTCTATCGTTGTTAATGACGAATCAGATAATCTGAGAGCTACTTTGTCGTTGAGCTTGACCTTCTTTTTTTTTTTTATGACATGGTTCAACAATTTTTGTCAAAATTGTCAAATTGTATCAGTGCTGTGACACAAATGGTGAGTGATCCATTGATTTGAATGTCATATTTCTTTTTTGCAAAATTGCTTATTTTCTCTCAGATGATGACCTATGCTCTTACTGGATAGGAATCCGTATTTGAAATATTGATATAGGCAAAGTGCATATGTATATAATCAAATTCAAACAAACGTTATGGTCTGCAATTGTAGTTTTCCTCTTTTACAACTTCTAGAAGTTCAGTGACTGTAAATCAAGTTAATTATACATTGGCCAGCTATTATTTCTTGTAATAATTTTTATATTTGATTGAAAGGAATACTAAATTTCGTTATTATCAGTTTACTAAAAAATATTGCACATAGTATGAGTTTTTCTTTTTCTTATTACATCTTGCAAATGTTACAGTATGATGATGTTATTTCGTGATGTACGAATAATTACACTAAATTTCTTGCATTTATACAGCACGAATAGATACAGACTTTTAAATTAATACGCCTCACACAAAAATATTTTATTTGTATATGCTAATAAATGCTTCTTTCAGTGCCTAATTTATAGCTTTTAATATCAATATTAAATATTCATCACCGTTAAAAATACATGATGTTTTACTACTGAATATTACTGATCAATAGAGAACGACGGGGTTTTGGTGGGACGATTCATTATGTCAGCTGGCCATTTTAAGGATATTATTCTTGATATTGATGGAAAGAAGAAAACATATATTGTCGCTTTTCTTATGACACTACCATCATGTTTATTAAAAGTAGGTCATATCTCAATATTGACGAATACATTTTCCCGATGTAAAATTATCCCACTTGCTTCCTTTTAATGCTAACCACATGAAAGCTATTCTATTATATAACATCGAAATGGAATAGGCAGTTCTTAAAGATTAAAAAGCTAAGAAAAGTTAAGTACATGGAAGTTCTTATCTAATTTTTAATTACCATCCATAGCCCTTCTTATGCTTAAAAATACAATTATTTGGGTTGAAATGTGATTTCATATTTACTTGGGTCGTAAAGTTATAGATCCCTAAGCCTTTTTTTATGCAATCTAGCAAATGAGAATTATATGACTTTTGCGAAAAACTTATATACTATATACTATACCTAAATTATGCTTTCCATTAAAATGAAAGTGGGTAAAAAGTCAGACTTTAAACCCACTATAGATATCACGCATGCGCGGTGGGTTGTAGCAATTCATTATGTTAGGTGGCTTTTATGCATTTTAAGAAATGAGTATTATATGATTTACTTTATTATATTACGAAAATTATATGAAGACCTTATATACACTATACCCTATATTAAAATTTCATTTAAAATGTAAGTATGGTAAAGGCTCGTTCCCATTGAGGCGGGATTCGTTGACCAATCACAAAGCCTCGTCGCGTTATACCAAAACCCGTAGCTTGAAATTGCCCAATTTTCAACTCTCATATGCTTGCTGCGACATGTCACTTGGATTGTGCCAATAGTAGATATGCCATCTAATAGAAGAAACTGGAACTTCACTAGGTGTAAAATGATTTCTGACGCTTCGGTGTGAACGGGGCGAAAAAATTTTCTTTCCTGCCGCGTGACGCGTCGCCACCTCACGCCTCGGTGGGAAGGATAATTAAATGTCCGCTCTAAACCACTATAGATTTCACGCATGAGTGGTGAGTTGTGACGATTTATTACCTAAACTGGTCATCAAATATTGTAATGATATTATTCTTGATATTGATGGACAGAAAAGGACGTATACACTTTCACTTTTCGTGCATACATTTATTTAATTGCCCTCCATAATGCAACGTCTTATGCTTAAAAAGAAAGCAAAGATTCTTTGGGTTGAAATATGACATCATATGTGCTTCAGTCGTAGAGTTATAGATCCATATACCTTTTTATTCATGAGAATTACTCTGCGGAGCTTACATGACTTTGACAGAAGACCTTATTTATGCTATACTCTATAGTATACTTTCCATTAAAATGCCTTAAAAGTAAGTGGTAAAAGTAAGATCTAACGTTAACAAAAATTAATTAAACAATTTGTAACAGTAGATAGTTCTAAAAGAATTATTCTATGGTGAAGAGTTCTGTAGATTTCATTCAGAAAACCAGTGCTTGTTTACATATATTTTTATGCTTCCACCTCATTCTTTATATTTTCAAGATGTTATGCTATCCATACTTGAAACTACGGAAGCATTACTCTGAGTATTATTTTTGACCATTCATGTGCGATTTATACAGCAATCCATCACAGAATATATTCGCATGGCAGAAAACTCAAGGATTTGTTTACATTTTATTGAAACATATCAGTGATATTTCATGAAAAAGTCAAATATTGTATTCAAATATCTTTCAGGATTTGAGAAAAGCTTTTTCAACAATGAATTTTTCATGCGTATCTCGGTAACAATATTTTTATGGAAATGTTACCTCTGTTACATTTGCAAATGTAAGCAAAATTCTCAAATTATTAGATGCATTTACATGATATTTCTGTGGACAACGTATAACTTTTTTTCATGAATTTTAAGTGATTTTGGATACTAACTTGACTTAAAATTTTAGCTAATTTTTTAAAGTTAAGAAACTAGCTTTTAAAAATTTTTAACTCATTGTAAAAATTTTGGGGGCTTGAAAAAAAAAATACCAAATGAAAAAATATTATTGTTTAACAGAATTTAGAAGCTTTTGTAGTTCTTTATACATAGATTTATAAGGAAAAAATACGTATTTAAATTTAAATTTAATAAATGCGTATAAAATTAAATTTATAGAAAATACGTATTTAAATTTAATATTTATACGTATACGTATATACGTATTATAAAGAAATATAATTAAAGCATTTTCATAGAAAAATATACAAGAACCTTATTTGGAAGTTATAAATACTTATTTAATATTATTTATTATTAAAACAAGTACATATTTTTTTAATCATATTCAAAAAAAAGTAGGCAAAGATTTTTTTTTTTAAGTCAATTACTTTTTTTTTCACTATATTTCAGAAAGTTCTTTATAAATATTCCTCATACTTATATATGCATTGTTTACATCTGGCGCATCTATTATTAGATACATGCAACATAAATAAAAAAAACTAAAATTTATTAACTAAATTTAATTACTGAATTAATATTTGAAAAACTGTAATAACATCAAGTGTCCTCCACTACAAGTTCAAAAAAATGTATTTGAAGATGTGCGGATGAATAAAAGTATTTTATGAACAATTGAAAATTTGAACAAGATATTTATATAGGGAGAGTGTGAGCTAATAGAAGAAATTGAAAAATCACCTAATATCTAAATTTAAATTAATTATTATTATTAATCTAATAGAAATGTCATATATTGAAAAATTTCAGAAAGCTAGGAATTTATTTTTTGATTTTTGTTATAATTTTCTATACATTGTGGATTTTCCACAATTTTTGCGTCTTTCTCTGTATGGATAGGATGTCATTTTTATCAAATAAGAATTAGTTTAATTAGAATATTCAATCCCTATCAAAATTTGTTTGTAGTGGTGTGGATAAAGGTCACACATGAGGGTGCCAGATTTTAGTGTGCAGTTTGGACCACCACATTGTAACTGGGTGTGGTTGGATTAAGACCCTTAAACTCACAGTTTTATTTAAACATTCACAAACATATAATTATAATTAAACACAAACTTATAATCCTTGGTACTCTATCCTCAATGTCCACCGGCGTGGAACGGATACCCCAGATTAATCTAGTCATGGAAAGGGGGCAGCTTACTGTTGTGATGGGGCCCCTGTAAGTAGAAGTCTGACTTGGCTCCGAGTTGCTGAAAAGGAAGGAAGTGCTTTTCAGGAGGACTTTTAGTGGGAACTACCCTGCATTTGAGTACCATATGAGAAAACCTGACGATTTCCACCATGTAGTCTGACTCACGAGGCAAGATGCT
The DNA here is from genome assembly GCA_021605095.1 of Caerostris extrusa. Lineage (NCBI taxonomy): Eukaryota > Metazoa > Arthropoda > Arachnida > Araneae > Araneidae > Caerostris > Caerostris extrusa. The sequence goes on along the minus strand of BPLR01018370.1, from coordinate 115,275 downwards.
AAATATCACAAAAAATGTGGAGGCTCCTCGTTTTTAAATAGCGTCAACAATAATAATGCGAGCGCATTCAGCGTCAACCCTAAGGTTCATCAGCCTCCACCCAATACCACTGAGACTTAAGTGGGAATTTAAATTCATTTTATCTTTTTTTAAAATAAGCAAAATTAACAACTTAAATATTAATAAATGTATAAAATATGATAAAAAATTGTTTTTTACATTTATTTAAATAAATCACAATTAATTTATTCAAAGATAGTTTATTAACATCATTTTAAACAATATCTGTATCAATGCATGATCTTTTATTTAACTGGATTTTTGTGTATATTGTATTTTACATTCCATACTAAACGTGCCCGATTTGTGGCTCAATGTTAAAGGTCGCCGACGGTGAGCATAAGGTTCAGTCCACTAGCGGCTGTGTATAGACATTGTTTCAAAAACGAAGTGACTCGATGGCGCTTGTGATATTCAGCAAAATTCCTTCGTTAGTCATACTACCTGGTGGGAATTTTCTGGATTTTCTCCCATACGATAAGTAAATGGGGTGTTGTTCCCTCTAAAATTCTTCAGGCATACACTGTCACCCTTCTTTACTTTCACAGAGCAAAGTCATACTTCTAATACGGGCGCTCCATCGTACAGAAGCTGTCCTCCTTTCCCTCCTCCCAAGAGACCAAATGGGTTCTTCGAATGTGGTCTACATAGAGGAAGAAACAAATTTCTTTAATCAGAGAAAATAGTAGTAAAATTTCTATTTAAAATTGAAAAGAAAATGATTTTAAATTGGGAATATTAACGGAAATATACTTCTACAATTTGCATTTTGCAGAATCAACTGGAAAAAGTTCTTCTTGTTTTAATATCATTAAAAAAGACGAAAGAGAATTGTTATGTTTTTTATCCCTTTATTTGTTTACTTATTTTATAGACAAACGATTTGATCTCGAGCTTTTGACATAAATCCGACGGAAACAGTCAGACGTGTTTTCTGGCAAACAAACCAGCTGCGCTTTGCGAGCAAGAATAACAATTGAAAAAAAAACAAAAGGCAACACATATAATACGGAAAACAGTCAAATCAGCAAATCTAGAAGACTTCTTCTAGGATGTTTGAAATGTCTTCCTTTTTTTTTTTTTTTTTTTTTTCGGATTTGTCTATATGTGCCGTTGTGAATAACCGTATAAAATGTTTACTATTTTCCTTATGTTTAAATTTCTTTTTCTTTTTTAACATATTGTAAACTTTTATTTTTCATTTCTGGAGAGCATAAAAGAAGAAATTTGCTTATTAAAGTCAAAGTGTTTTTCAGAAGGAACATTCTATTTCTTGAATTTAATTTATAAATTTTAATTTAATATTCAAAATATTTATATATTTTCATTATTTTATAATTTATTTATTTAAATAATTTCAATTTTGTTATGAAACTGTTTTAAGTGGTAAAAATTAAATGTTTATCGAAAATGATTAATTTCAGGTCTGAAAACTTTAAGTTGATTGTAATGATTACGATTAAAATAAAGAGAGTGCTTTTCTAATTTGATTTTTGAATTGAGATTTTAGAATTGTAAATTTTAGAATTAGCTAACTTTTATAGCCATAATAAAACATTTAAATCTTTCTGTAAAGAAGAAAAGATGAGTCTGAAGATACACAATTACACTCTGCCGGTTTAACATTCCGTAAACACTGAACAGAAACAGTGGAAATGCAGAGATTTGTTCACGACAAGAGTTAATTTGCGGAAGCTAATATGGATGTTCCACCATTAGACTTTCTGCACGGAAGAGTCGGAAAATGGAAACTACGAAACCGAAACGCACATCATGCAGCAGTAACACTGTCTGAACTCAGACAGTGGATTAAGGATCCTTGTCTGGAGATTATTTTGGAATTCTTTTTTAGAATGTTTCTCTAAAAGGTAGGGCGAGATAATGGAGCCCACCAAGAACCGTTGGAGGAACATTTGTGAGTTTATTTGTGTGAACGATGTCATATTTTGAGAACGTATTCTCCAGTTTTCTAAGTAAATAGTAAAGGAAATCTGAATTGTATAACCATTCTGTTATGATTTATGTTTCATGTATAATGCATATTGTTTATTTGGTAGTTTTAGGTTAATTTCAAAAGATCAAAGCAATTGTTTCTTATCATTTAATGTTTTTAAATTTTTAAAAATATTTAACCCCTAAAATTTAAATTTAATATACTTAAAATATTAAAGGTCTAAAGGAAAATGAAAATATTATAAATTCACTGAAATGTTTTATATTTTAATAAAAAAATACAATATTTTATTTAAAATTTTGTCAATTAATATTTCATAAGAATTTAAAGACAATTTTTTTTGCATGAAAACAATATAGCATATTTTATAAAAGAGATAAAAAATTATCACATATAATTTGTAAATATTTTATCTTATACCATTTCATTGAACATTACTATATGTTTTGGTAGATGTTCTTGTATAGGATATTAAAATTAAATTGTTTAATTATTATTAATATCATTATTATTTTTTCAAACATTAATTATTAATATTCTTAAAATATTAAAAGTTTATAGGAAAATCCAATACATTCCAAGCAAGGAAAGGATCCAATACTTAAAAAATTTTTCTGTAAATTGTGCAATAGCTACAAATTGCTTTTTTTCATGAAAACAGTATAGCATATTTTATGCAAGGGCTTAAAAATTATAGCATATAATTTGTAAATATTTTATTTTAAACAATTTCAATTAACAATAATATATATTTAAATGTTCTTTTCTTTTAAATTAAAATTTTATTATTTAATTATTGGAAAAAATTTGTGTTTTTTTATTAAAAGAACTATATCTTGTGTAAAATAATACGATTTTAACATAAAAAGCATAACATAATAGAAATTATTTTTGAAAGAAACAGATGAAGTAAAATTACTAGTTGAGAAGCTGACAGTAAAATTACTTTTTAAATTTGAAAGAAAATAATTTACAATTTTGAATGTTAACTGAAATGGCTTCTACCTATTGCATTTTTGTAGAATCAACTGGAAAGAACTTTTTTGTTTTAATATCAATAAAAAAAAAAAAGAGAATTTGTATTTTTTTATCCCTTTATTTGTTTACTCTTTTTATAGACAAACGATTTGATCTGAGCGTTTTAACATAAATTCGACGGAAACAGTCAGACGTGTTTTCTGGCAAACAAACCTTTTCAATTGCTAGCAAAAATAACAAATGAAAAGAAAAAAAAAAAAATAATGGACCACATATAGCACGGAAAACAGTCAAATCAGTAAATCTAGAAGACTTCTTCTAGAAAGTATGAAATTTCTTCCTTTTTTTTTTTCTTTGGATATGTATATGTGACCGTTGTGAATAACCATTTAAAATGTTTACTGTTTTCCTTATATCTAATTTTTTTTCTTTTTTTAAACATGTTCTAAGCTTTTATTTTCATTTCTGGAGGGCATAAAAGAAGAAATGTGTTTAATAAAGTCAGACTTTTTTTCAGAAGAAACATATTGTTCCTTATATTTAATATTTAAATATTTTCCATTTCCTACAAAATATATATGCAAATTTGAAAATTATTTTTTTAAAAAAAACTCTTCTACGCCATTTATTCATCTATATCGAAAAATAGGCCTAAAAGAAAAATATTAACAAATTGATTTCGTAACTGGATGCTATAGAATATTTATGATGTTGCTTTCTATATAATTTTTATATTTTTAAACTGATATTTTAATAAATGAGATAGAAAAGTACCGGATGTGCCATGGTTGTTTGTAGTGGTTCGGACTCCGCTTTATGCAGTAGTCCCAGTCTAACGTGACTGTAGAGTGTTGGGTGTAGGACTGATATTCTTACTTCGTGAAAAAAAAATATCTTTTGTCTCGAAATTGCCAGTAGAAGACGGCCTTGGTCCACAATGGAGAAAAGAAGAAATAAAAAAAGTGTGTGACTTTTTTGTGCAAAAGAAAACAAATAAATAACTAAAATTTTAGAAATACTAAAAAAAAAAAAAAAATAACATTTTGTGTAAAAATACAATAAAATTAGCAGATGTGCCTTTTTTGAACATTCTTGTTGTTTTTTCATTGGGATATTGCTTTACTTAAAAATTAAATATACCTCAAATACAATGACTATTTCTGCAAACTTTCCAGAGCCGTTTAATAAGATATATTTGCCTGATTTACCGGCATTTTCCTCATAAGATGTTTTCAGAAATATATATATAATTTTCATCTTTACTTCAAGATTTAACTAGAAATTAGATAAAAAAATAGAAATTAATCTATTATGCAACATTAAATGACAATATTCCTTTGGGGAGAATATTTGCGAAAATCATGTTGAGATAAGGAAAATTATTAAAACAAATCATTTATTTGTTGGTCGGTAAATCTATCGCAGTATTAGTAATTCACATTGGGATTAATCGTCCATTATATCTCGCAAGTGGTAATCAAAGTTTCAAGATCTCCATTTCTAATAACTTTGTTTTATTCTCTTTATACAATGAAAATAATCCTACAAAATACAAATACTACAAAATATATAAGGTAATTTGCCGCCTTCCTATTTTTGGCTTAAAAAGATCAAGAAATATGTGTCTATACATGTCAAAGTTGAGAATGCAACTGCCTTTCTTATTTGGTTCTTCATGAGGCGTGCGCCTCTAAGATTCAATGACGCACGCCTCAAGAACACATTCTTCAGTTAAACTGTGATTTCCAATAATATCTTATTCCTATTAAAGGAAAAGTGTTTGCAATTGATCCATGCGTCTTTATCATGTTTTTTTTTTTTTTTTACCAACTAAAAAGATTTGAAAAAGGGTTTGATAGTAGACTATGGAATTTCTTCGTTTAAAATCCTATGTAAAAAAAAAAAAATGAGTATATTTTATTTAATATATAATCTAAGAGTAATTTGATATAGCGTACAAGAAGGATCTGTCGGATCTCTGCAAGACTTACCAGAAAGATATATGTCAAGCATATATGTAAATTATTAAAATTGCTCCTCGATTGCTCACCAAGTGTAGCCAGTAGAAGACATCAATTTGTATTTAACCTTAAGCAATAATATTCATCTTCATGTACTTTGTATGCATTTTATGTGTTGTAAATAGCCACTTTAATACCTGTGATAAAAGTACACTACCAACAAAGCAAATAATAATGCTTGGTAGATGAAAAATCATTTGATGACCAGTCGGTGGATGGATAGTATGCCAAACAACCCACTGCCGTGGATGTTTTGATAATAACGTATTGTGGATGTTGAAACCAGTGTCAAAAGCGAGTTCACACTCATGAACCCTGGTTCAAGACACCGATGGACGGCTAAAATCAAGAATTCCACAAAAATAAATATCTAAACATATTTCATGAGTTCAAAACTTATCATGTTCTACCTTTGTCAAAAAAGTTCAAAGATTTAATTAAGATGTAACGTACATGAATAGAAAACAAGCAAAATTATGCAAAAAAAGCAAGTTCTGAATGCGAGGAGAGTGTGCTTTTCAGCAAAATTAAAATATGCATCGATGGCCCCTATTCAGACTCGACGGAGAGGACAATTTGATTTATTCCTTGGTGGAAACGAGGTTTTGTTTACAGTTAAGATCACGGTTTTTTTTCCAAAGTATCATCATGGAGATAAATACTAATAATAAAAAAATACATAAGTAATGCTGAAGGATGTGGTTTAGTGGCTAAGGATAGTTACAAAAATGTAATTAAATCTTGAAAGAAATGGATAAAATGTTTTTATATTTCGTAAGACTTACTTTTTTGTTAAGGTAAAGATAAATAAACAGATAATATTACTCAAATGAAATCGTAATTTTAGTTTATCTGATTCGATGAGAGATTGATCAAATAAGAAAAATGTATAAAAACAAAATATTTACATCCATTAAAAAATTAATCAGTTCAATACATCAGAAAAAAATAGGTAAAACATTATTAAAAAAAGAGATAGATTGAAATACATTTTTTAATAATCAAAGTTAGGAATTTAATTAAAACGTAAAATGAAACTTAAACTCAATTGAATTAATAATTAGATTTTGATGTTATGAATTAAACTTGAGATGAAATATCGTTGCATGTGTACATGATTATAAAAGTAAGACTTTATAAGATTAAAAGATTACCTCCGTTTACCTCATATTATGTTTGAATATATATTTAGTGTAATTAATTTATATTTTCATTTCATCTATTTTAAATTTTAAAATTTAAGAACTTAAAGCTGCATTTTCAAATTTTATATTGATGTAAATTTTTTACCTGTCTCAATTAATAAGGATAGTCATTATCATTTGCCCAAAATGTTTTTTTTTCATTCATTAACCTGTCATAATAATGTTTGGTGTTTTATTTAATTTCTTTATATAAACACATATGATCCGATTGCCGGAAAAAAAATTTTTAAATATAAAAAATATATCATTATTTTTGATAAATTATTTTTTAAATCAAACAGAGAAGACAGTCAGCATGAAGAGAATAATGAAATATTAAATAAGGCAGGTGATTATAAAAACTAGCAAAAAAATGATAAAAACTAGGACTAAAAATAATTGACACAGCAAGTAAAAATTTAAAAAAAAAAAATAATAGATGCAAGCAATATTACCACATGATACAAAGTATCAAAATGGTACCAAAGGTATACGAAATCATTTCTTGTTTGTAATTTTAAATTGATTAAAGGATAATCATAAAGCAATGTAAATATTAATAAGAATTTTTTTCGTTGCTTCGGGCTACGACTCAGTTAAAATGAAATTACAGGAAAAATTGCACCTTTAAGTTTTAGAAATACAAATAGATAACACTAATACAAATTCAGACACAAATATCTTGCTTTGTGTTTATATAAATTATTAATACATGAATACCTGAATTTTATTTGCCCAAAATTCAGTATTCATAACAACACTGCAGAAAAAAATTTTGTTATTTTCTTTTGCAATTAAACAATATGTGTTAAAATGTAATGATGCATTTTTAATGCATAAAATCAGATAATCGTGCTTAAACAACCAAACATATGGAATATAAATCACAGAAATATTCTATTTATTTGAATACATATTATTAAAACAACGAAAGATCTATTTGTTTGAGTATTTAATATTATAAAACAAAAGGATTGTACTAGTTTTATTCTTTGTGTTTCTTAATTATTGATTAATGCACTGCCACATCTGAATTCAAATATCTTCTAGCGAACGTTCCAATTACTTATTATATTCGTATAATCATTTTTTAGTACCTTCACTAATGAGCATGTTTGCTTCCACTAGTACAGAGTCAGATAATCATGTTTAAACAACCAATGCTATGGCACATAATTCTTCTGATTCCAGCACAAAATCTTCATTTCCTTTGAGTTATTGCTCCGGGGATTGACTCGTGCATGCTCTTGGGCAGACTATTATGAACAAATTGAGTTGAATCAGGAGCATTGCTGGAGGATTATTGCCCCACTAATACCCCAAAAGAGTGTATTGCAGCGCTCAGCGTCTGGAACATCACTGTAATGGAAAAGATTAGGAGTCTTTGAATAAGGATACTTTGTCGACTAAATAATCAACTATTTTAATCCATCCAGGATGAGGCCGGAAGAATTTTGGCTTATAACTGATAAAGGGACTTCGCCTTTTTCAAGAAGCTTCATCATCGCTCTGGAATTGGTAAATAAACGTTAATGTAACCATTTACAGTTATGATGGGGAAAAGAAGATCAAAAGTATAACATTAAGATAAATAGATAAATACATTATCATGAATCTGATGATTTTTGTAGGCAAAAAGTGAAATCTGATATTCAAAAAAATTTTAAAGTTCATTTGAATCTTAGAAGGGTCAAGTAGTATAATAAAAAAATAAATGTAAAAACTGTATGTAATGCATGGAATTGAGCAATTATTTTAAACTATTACAATGGAATTTTAATCTAGTCATTTCAATGATTTGAATAATGAAAAATTTCTTGAAATGATTCTAATATATTTTCAATGAAAGCAATCAAAGATCTGAAACAATTTTTTTATCACATAAGTTTTTGCTTTTTTATAAATCATGAAGTTCTTATACTAATTCATTAAAAACGTGAAAACGTCATTCATCGTGAACTTCATCTCCGTTTGTCACCTTTGATATAAGTTCAAGAATACAGGTTAAAAGTCATCCTGATAGACAAATCGAAACATAGACAGAAAAACCCACAATGAAAATATTGCTCAGTAAATATTATCTCTGAGATTTATTATATTTTCAGCCATAAATTTTCCGCCAAATAAGCATACACGCAAAAGATTTTTTTCTAAGAGTGATAACATTAAATGGTGAATATTTCACAAATTCTAAAACCAAAAATTCAAAGATTTGTAAAAAATGAAAGCTTAACTTCATCGAAACCAATGACGAATAATATAATTTATTTAATCATCTTTATTGTTTTATGCATCGAAGTAATTAATATTTGCTAATTAACTAAGTCTCTTAACACTGTCATCGCCCCATTTACACATAAAGCGCTATAAACACACCGCCGTTTTGAAAACTAAATGCCATCATTATCTACAAATCCCAACTAAGCGTGAACACCCACCCCCTGGTAATTCCAGTTAAAAAACGCTGAAAACACACATCTGAAAGGTTAAGTGTATGGCGCTAATTACAGGGTATTTATTGAATGGCCACTCATGAAGGACGACGAACAAAAGAACGCATCATTTGCAGTGCTTGCAGACCATTTATTTAATTAGCATCGCCATTCGAAAGATAAAATTATGATTTCAAAAAGAAAACAACTCAGGAAATGCTTTTATGAGCAATTAAGAGTGACGTTTAAATAGGAAGGATATCTAGTTCCTGTAATTACTCATTTCATGGCTCGTGAAAGTACACCAGTACGGTTTCCTTAATTTTTCAGTGTAACTGCACTGACATTTAAGGAATTAAATGTGTGACATTTAAGAAAATTTGAAATCATGCAATAAAATTCAATTTGATGTGTAGTACAGATTTATTTCGTAAAAAAAATAAATATATTTATTTACCATGTGTGTTTTTCTTATGTTATTATGCTTTTACTCGAAGAAGTTGATTTTAGTAGATGATCTGATTAGTTTAAAAACCATTCTATTTTTAACCGCCCTAATTTTAAACCCCTAGAATGGTATATCTGTAAAAATATCTGTCTCTTTGCCCTAGGCTCATTGAATCTCCTGCACATTTTCGTGATTTTCACCACACTTGAAGACTCACTTAAGAAGGCCAACTGGAGAGGGAGCGCACAATTCAACCCCTCTTTAATCAAAAACGGGAATATTTTTTGGCTTACTGATTTATTTCACCTAGGTATTGTTAGCTTTCGTTTGTCAGGTATTGAATTGGGATCTTTAAGTTTCTTTTTCTTTCCGAACTTTTTCCCGTGGCACTTCCGTCTTTTTATAAGCAAAACAATTTTGATATGGATTCTGATCAGCTAGAAAAAAAAAGTGAGATTAAATATATTATTTTAAGAAAGTACAATAATTTAAAGAGCTCTCATAATAAATAGCAATAGTTACTCCAGACTTTACTAAGCTTTAAATTAAATTTGTTATAACCAAATATTCCTTCTGAATTTCCTATTTATAATGTCTAGCTCTTATTTAAAAAATAATAACTAGAATTTTTTAAAAATTCTTAACTCTATGACTATTTTTCATATTAAGATTCTAGAGTGAAATAGTTTCACTAAATTTCTATAAATTAAAGACAACTTGAAGATAGTTAAGTATCAACAACAATGTCATTTTAGTATTCAATTTAATATGTTTATAAGTGGTGCATTATTTCGAAAAAATGTATATTTCAAGGCAAACAATGTATTTTAAAAACTAAAAAAATTTTATATTAAATCAATATTTAAAGATTAAGTCCTCATAGTAAGCCATTATTATCTACTAACTATTACAAATACTAACGGCGCAGGATCACTGATTCACTGAGCCACGCATTGAGATCGACAATCCTTTGATTCTTGTAAAATAAGCGAAATTAATAACTTATATATAGATAAATGTGCAAAATATGATGAACATTTGTTATTTTTTAAATTTATATAAATAAGTAAAGTTAATTTATTCAAAAATTATTATATTCAAATTATTTTTAAACAATATCTGTATTATTATATGTTCTTTTTATTTAACATAAACTTTTATGTAAATTACATTTTATTTTCTATAATAAACGTTTTGTCATGAGACTATTTTAACTAGTAAAATCAAATGTTTATGGAAAATGATTTATTTCGGACGCGGAAGAAGTTTTAAAGATTCATTATTGTAATGATTACTATTTAATTAAAAAAAATGAGAAAGTCGTAGCTTTGTATGTTTTTAAATTGAAATGTTTACTGATTTTAAAATTGTAAATTATTTATTTAGTTTAGCTTTATCATTTTCTTTTACAATTTTCATAGTAAAACGATAGGTTTTGAGAATTTCCATAAAGAAGAAGAAGTAATGCTTCAGAAATATGAGAATACACAATCAAGCTGCCGGTTTAACAAGTTCTGCAAACATTGAGCAGAAACGGTGGAAATGCAGAGAGATTTGTCCAAGACAAGAGAGTTAATTTGCGGAAGCTAATGGATGTTCCACCATTGCACTTCGGAAGAGTCGGGAAAAATGGAAACTGCGAAACCGAAACGCACATCATGCAGTAACAATGTCTGAACTTTTAGACAGTGGATTAAGGATGCTTGTCTGAAGATTATTTGAAATTCCTTTTAGAATGCTTCACTGAAATATAGGGCAAGATAATGGAGCCCACGAAGAACCGTTAGAGGAACATTTGCGAGTTTATTTGTGTGAATGAAGTCATATTTTTGAGTATATTCTCCAGTTTTCTAAATAAATAGTAAAGGAGTTCTGAATTGTACAACCATTCCACTATGATTTATGTTTCATGTTTAATTTATTTTGCTCATTTGTTAGTTTTAGTTTCATTTTAAATAGATCAAAACAATTTTTATCATATAATTTTTTTTTATCATTGACTTTTTTTTTAAGAATATTTTTATTAGAGTTTAAAGGACTATGAACAGTTATCTTTCATGTCACATGTAACATTGACGAAATCACTTTTATTAGTATTGACACAAATTTATGAATATTATAATGCATTTTTAAATTAGGTATGTTTGTTTTGTTATTTACCTATATGAGACGAAATTTGTATATATGACATATATTTAGTAAAAATCTGAGAAAATTTAGTATGTATATGTGCAAAGAGGAATAAGTGCTAAATTCACATAACATCCCCAAACATAAAGGGAAGCCATAAAAACTGTGGATTATAAATTTTGCATATCAAACCGGGAAAGAAATATTTAATATCATTGATAAATTGGAAAAAATTTATATTTGGTGCAATAAATTGTAAATCAAAACAATATAAAGCCATAACGAATAAAATAGAACCTACCAAGAACCGTTAGAGGAACATTTGTGAGTTTATTTGTGTGAATGATGTCATATGTTAAGAGTATATTCTCCAGTTTTCAAAATGAATAGTAACGGAGTTCTGAATTGTACAACCATTCCACTATGATTTAATCAAATTCCTTTTGCTTATTTGTTAGATTTGGGATATTTTTAAATAGCTCAAAAATTATTTCGCATCATATAACATTTCTTTAATAATTTAAAATATTAAAATCCTAAAATTTAAATTTAATATTCTTAAAATATTAAAGGTATGCAAGAAATGAAAATGTTGCAGTAAATTTTATTTAAATTAGCAATTTTTTATTATTTTCATAATAGGGAAAATATCTTAAAAATTTTATGAATAAATTTTGCTTAAAAAATCAGGACAATTATATATCTTTTTTGCATGAAAACAATATAGCATATTTTATAAAAGAGAATAAAAATTATCATACATTATTTGTAAACTATTTATGTCAAACCTTTATTTAGCAATATTTTGTTTGATGTCACTTTTTTTTGAAATTAAAATTTTATTGTTTGACTATTATTCTAATTTTTACTATTATTATTGTTATTACTTAATATTCTGAAAATATTAAATGTCTATAGGAAAATGAAAATCTTATACTAAATATTTAAATGCATAGAAGTTCTTTTATATTTTATTAAAAGATTATTTTTTTTTAAATTTTATCGATTAATTTTAAGCAGCAAATTCATGACAATTACATTTTTGCATGAAAACAATATAGTGTATTTTCCAAAGAGACGAAAACTTATCATATTATTTGTAAATTTTTCTTATACCATTTCATTTAACAATAATATATGTTTTGTTAGATGCTCTTTTTTAAGAAATTAAAATGTTATTGTTTAATTATTCATCAAAAATTTTTGTGGTTTTTTCTTTTTTATTAAAAGAACTATATCTTCCATAAAAATAAAGGGAGGGATAAGATAAGCATAGATAATAAATATTATAACTTCTTTAATTTGAGAAGCAGACAGTAAAATTGTTATTTAAATTTGAAAGAAAATAATTTTTTGAATATTACCGGAAATATAATTCTAGAAATTTCATTTTTGTAGAATTAACCGAAATAAGTTTTCTTGCTTTAATATCAATAAAAAAGACAAAAAAGCATTGGTATTCTTTTACCCCTGTATTTGCTTACTTTTTTATAGACAAACGATTTGATCTCGAGCTTTTGACATAAATCCAAAAGACACAGAAAAAAATTGAGTTAGACATTTGAAAGAGTCAGACATGTTTTCTGGCAAACAGACTTTTTCAGCTGTATTCTGTGCGAGCACAAATAACAAATGAAAAAAAAAGCACGAAAAAAGAAAAACACATATAGCACGGAAAACAGTAAAATCAGCAAATCTAGTAGACTTCTTCTAAGAAGTATGAAATTTCTTTTTTTAGGATATTTATATGTGCCGTTGTGAATAACCATATAAAAATGTTTACTATTTTCCTTATATTTAATTTTCTTTCTTTTTCTTTTTTTTTAAACATATTCTAAACTTTTATTTTCCATTTCTTGGAAGGCAGAAAGGAAGAAATGTATTTAATAAAGCCAAAGTATTTTTCAGGAGGAGTATTTTATTTCTTATATTTAATTTGATTAAATATTTAACTTTTTCCATTTGTTACAAAATATGTATCCAAATATCCTAATGAAATTTTCTGACAAACTCTTCTATCTCATTTATTTCATCTATAACGATAAAGAGGCATAAAGAGTAAATTAAACAAACCGTAGATTCCATAGAATATTTCTAATATTGCTTCGTATAAAATTTTTATACCTAAGCTGATGCTTTAATAAGTGAGATAAATACATGTTGGCTTTTGTGCAAAAGACAATAAAATAGTTAATAATTTGAGAGACAATAAATAAAAAATAGCGTTTTATGTAAAAATGTAATAAAAGTAACAGATAATCCTTTTGGAACATTCTTGTTATTTTTCATTGGGAATGCGTTACATTCTAAAATAAATATACATCAAACACAAAAAAATTTTCTGCAAACTTTTCAGAACTGTTCCTTTCCTCACAACATGTTTTCAGAATTAGATATAAATTTTCTATCGTTAATTCAAGATTTAACTAGTTATTAGATAAAAAAAAGAAATTAATATATTATGCAAACTTATATGACAATATTCCTTTGTGTGGATTTTGAAAATCATTTTTCAGGTAATTAAAATTATTAAACAAATCATTTATTTGTTGGTTAGTAAATCTATTGCAGTATTAGTGGATTCATATGGAAATTAATCGTCCATTATATCTCGCAAGTAGTAGAACAATTGGTAATCAAAGTTCCAAGATCTCAATTTCTAACAACTTTGTTATGTTCTTTTATAAAGTAAAAAATAATCCTACGAAATACAAATACTACATGATTATAAGGTATTTTTTTCCCTTCTATTTTTGGCTTATACGAGATCAAGAAATATGTGTCTATTCATGTCAAAGTTGAGAAGGCAACTGTTTTTTGTATGTGGCTCTTAGAGCCTCACTCCTACAATGACGTCAGAACCCATTCTTCAGTTAAACTGTGGTTTCCAATTATATATTTATTCTATTTAGGAAAAGTGTTTGCAATTGATCCATGTGTTTTTATATCTTTATGAAGGTTTTGTTTACAAAAGGTTTGAAAAAAAGATTTTGGTAATAGACTATGGAACCCTATGTAAAAATTAAAAACTTTTATTTGATATATATCTAATCGTAATCTGATATAGCCGACTAAGAAAGAGATTTCGGATATCTGCAAAACTTAGCTGACAGATATATGTCAAGCATATAAGCAAATTATTAAAATTCCTCCACGATTGCTCACCAAGTGTAGCCAGTAGAAGACATCAATTTGTATTTAACCTTACACGCAATAATATTCATCTTCACGTACTTTGTATGCAGTTTATGTGTTGTAAATAGCCACTTTAACACCTGTGATAAAAGTACACTACCAAAAAAAAGCAAATAATAATGCTTAGTATAGTTTGATAGACGAAAAAATCATTTGGATGACAGTCGATTGTGGATGGCCAGTATGCCAAACAACCCACTGCCTTGCCTGTTTTGATAATGTTGTATGGAGGAGATTGAAACCAGTGCCAAAAAGTGAGTTCACAAACATAACCCTGGTTCAAGACACACATGGACACAAACTCAAGAAGGACAGTTTCATCATTCGGCGTGCTCGCCAACTGCATCATTGTCCGAAATCCACTCTTAAGAGACAATGACAATTATTTACAATTGAGCTACCTATTGCATGTGTACCCTATTGTCTCCGCTTAGAATGATGCTATTTGATTCTGAGGAAGTACAGATATTATTCCTAATCGACAAATTGCCATTAAAGTTGCGTGTTTGGAAGTCACATGTCGAACCCTTCAATGCTACTTAATGTTTGGCTGGGTATACCTTTTTTTCAATTCCTTCTATTAGCTCACACTCTCCCTATATATATCTTGTTCAAATTTTCAATCGTTCATAAAAAATACTTTTATTCCACCACTCAAGTTCAAATATATTTTTTGGAATTTGTTTTTCAAATATTAATTCATTAATTAAATTTAATTAATTAATTTTAGATTTTTTTTTAGTTTTAAGTTGCCTATATCTACCAATACATGGCGCCAGATAAACTTAAAAAATGAATAAAAATTATTTATAAAGGACTTCCTACAATATAGTGAAAAAAAAGTAGGAATTTACTTTATTTTTTTATCTTACTTGTTTTGTTTTTATTTTCATTTATACTCAGAGCTAGGTAACCTCTTGCCAACTGAAAAGATGAAAGTGGAAAAATAACAATAATTACAAAAAAAAAGAAACTTTTACAGTTACAGAAATAAATGAGTACGATTTAATTACAATACAGAAAAGAAAAAAAAATGCTATAATAACTAACGTACCAAACGGGCTAAAGTATGGGATAAAGTCGCGTAGTGATGTGTAATTGCATACGACATTCAATGCCCTAAAATGATCTATAGTCTCATAACCGTCCAATTTTGCATTCGCGACGTCATTTAGCCATATATTTGTCTCATGGTAGAGCTTCCTGTATGCATTTTTTAACAGGATGTCTCAGCTATAAGTAGCAAAATAACAAGGACTCCCCTCAATATTGGCATACTTTCTCGGTAAACTGATTTTTGTCGCAGATTAAAAATGGGCGGGATGACCTGGACCGACATGCGGTACCGCATGGATGCATGATCGTATGACCCCATAAGGAAATGTCTGAACGTATTGCATACTGTATTCAAGTTAGAGAGAGCCCAATGAGATACTAGATCTTGCATTTTCTTTGGGATGATATTTTTGATAGATTACATTTTTGTTTTCATTTTATAGTTACCTATTTACAGCATCTAAGCAACACGCATGAAAAAAATTAACTCCATTCTAACAGGTCTTTTTTTTTTTTGTGCAATTTAACTTTTATGGCGAAAAAAAGTGTGTGCATCGACTAAACCTGTGATTATAATTTTTTTTTTTACAACATTTTAATCAAAATCATAATTTTATGTATTATTATCAAACAAACTACAACTAATCCAAACTTCGAATTCCACAAGTATAAATATGTAAACACATTTCATGAGTTAAAAACTTATCATGTCCTTGTAATACCTTTGTCCAAAAAGCTCAAAGATTTAATTAAAGATGCAACATGCCTGAATAGAAAACAAGCAAAATTATACCGAAAAGTGAGTTCTGAATGAGAGGAGAGTATGCTTTTCAGCAAAATTGAAATATGCATCGATGGCCGCGATTCAGACGGACGGAGGGGACAATTCAATTTAACCTTGGTGTAAACGAGGTTTTGTTTACAGTTGAGATCGCGGCTTTTTTTCCAAGGCATAATCATGGAGATAAATAATAATAAAAAAAACTATATAAGTAATGTTGAAGGATGTGATTTAGTCGATAAGGATAGTTACAAAAAAAATGTAATTAACTTTTGAAAGAAATAAATACTTTTTTTTATATTTCATACGACTTTTTTTTGTTAAGTTAAAAATAAATAAACAGTTAACATTACTGAAATGAAATCGTAATTTTAGTTTATCTGATTCGATGAGAGATTGATCAAATAAGAAAAAAATGTATAACAAAAAATTATTTGTATCCATTAAAAAAATTAGTCAATTCAATACATCAGAAAAAAAAAAATGTATGAAATATTATTAAAAATATATACTAAAATACATTTTTATCAAAGTTAGAAATTTAATTAAAATGTAAAATGAAACTTAAACTCAATTGAATTAATAACTACGTTTTGATATTATGAATTGAATTTGAGATGAATTGTCGTTGCACGTGTACAGGATTTAAAAAAGTAAGACAAGTATCTAAGATTAAAAAGGTTTCCGATTATCTCATACTGCATTTGAATATATTTTTAGTGTATTTTATTTATATTTTAATTTTATAAATTTTAAATTTTGTAATTTAAAAACTTATTACTGCATTTCGAAGTTATTTATTTGTCTCAAATTTTTTTCGCCTGTTTCAATTAATAAGCAAAAATATCATCATTCACCCAAGAGATTTTTTTTTTTTTTTTTCATAATCAAAAGGTCATAATAACTTTTTGTCGTTTAATTAAATTTTTATACTAGTAGATATATATTTAAAAAATATTTTTCAATAATAAAAAAAAATTATATAATTTTTTTCATGAATTGTCTCATTTTAAACCAAAAAAAGGAAATCAGTTAACATCAAGATAACGTTGAACTACAAATAAAGCAGGTGATTATAAAAAATAGAAAAAGAATGTATTGTTGTTATTATTTCTTATCCTACCTTGTAGACAGCAACATCTAGACAAGTCCAAGAACTCGTGGGATCTCATGGAAGGAGGAAAAGGGAGGGCAGCTCCTGTTGTGATGGAATTACAAGTCTGACTTGGCTCCGTGACGCTGAAGAAGGAGGGCAGTGCCTTCCGGGGGGACATTTATGTTGAGCTACCCCGAATTTGCTTATCGTATGGGAGAAAACCAAGTAAATTTTCACCGAGTAGTTCGACTATCGAGGCAAGATGCTGAACATCACAAATGAAAAATGAATGTCCTCGTTTTTAGAAACAGTGTCTACAACAAAGCCTCCAGCGGATTGAACCTATTCCCTGATGTTCATCCAGCGGTGCACTTTGCCACTAAGACACAAGGAGGGCCAGCAAAAGAATGTAAAAACTATTGATTAAAAATAATCTAAACGGGAAATGAAAAACCGAGTAAAAATAGAAATAATAGACCCAAGCAATAATGCCACATGATGCAAAGTATCAAAATGGCATCAAACAGAAAGTATTTGAAGAGAAGTTCTTTGCAAAAAAGATAGGTATAAAAACAATAGGTATAAAGTGTTGTGACATTATTTCCTATTTGTAATTTTTATTAACTAAAGAAAATCACAGGCGTAATAATAAAAAAAGTTTGTATTTTTTAATTAACATCATCATCATCAATGGCGCAACAGCCCTATGGAGGGTCAAAGCCGTCCGCCTACTGGCAGATTTCGAGACAAAATTAAAAAAAAAAGTTAAACGTTGAAAATTAAGTTGTGATACAAGAAATCTAGACAAGTGAAAAATGAACTCTTTCTTGACAAGTGAACAATTATATTTCTGCCAATATGTAACTCATGATAAATCAAACTTAGGTAAATTGAAAATTCTTTATAGTTTTTTGTGTGTTTTGTAATTTAATTAAAGATAATTCCTGAAATTTATTTTAACCAACAAGTGAGTATTTCGTTTAACGTGTTAGAATGCTTACTGTAAATATCGGGAGATTTCATTTATTTGTAAACTTACAGTTAAAACATCGAATAATTTATTGTTTGCTAATTTATAGTTAAATCTCAGAAATAATCTATTTATTCAAATATCTATTATTAAGATGCCAAAAGACTCTATTTAGTTGAATATTAAATATTATCAAATCCAAGGATTCTACAATTTTTATTATTAGTGTTTCTTAATTATTGATTATTACAACATCATATGTGAATTCAAATACCTCATATTGACTTTTCCTTCACTTATTATATTTGTATTATCATTTTTAGTATCTTTACTAATCAGCATGTTTGCTTCTATCGAGGCAGTCAGATAATCCTGTTTAAACAACCAAATCTACGGGACATAATTCTTCTGATTCCAGAACAAAATCTTCATTTCCTTTGAGTTATTGCTGCAGGGATTGACTCGTGCATGCTCCTGGCCAGACTATTATGAACAAATTGAGTTCAATCAGGGGCATTGGTGGAGGATTATTGCCCCCTAATACCCCAAAGAATGTATCTCAGAGTGCAGCGTCTGGAACATCACTGTAATGGGAAGGATTAGGGGTCTTAGAATAAGGATCCTTTGTCGACTAAATAATCAACTATTTTAATCCACCCCGGATGAGGTCGGAAGAATTTTGGCTTGGAACTGATAAAGTGCCCTTTGTCTTTTCCAAGAAGTTTCATTATCGATCTGGAATTGGTAAATAACTGTTTAGTACCATTGACAGTTATGGTGGGGAACGAAGATCCATAAGGGATGGATGAAAAATATCATCCGTGTTTACTTTGTATAAAAAGTAAATACAAATGATTTTTTCATTTTTCATTATTATGATTCTTGATGTGGCCACTTAATAACTGAAAGGTTTGAAAAATTCAGAACTTTAGTTTTCAATATTTCTTGTAAGTTTTAAACTTAAGTGGGAAAAGCTGCGTATTAGGGTGAAAAATCAATCATTTAAACTCAGAGAAATTAACTGCAATATTTTAATATCAGAGTAATATTTAGATTTAACATGATTTAGAAGCTAATCGCCCTGTTCGTAAGATCTGAATCAGTTGCCAATCTTCCGAGAAGAGGGTCATCATTATCCAGTTATTTTTGTTTCATGTCATTCATTCCCTGAATGCATTTTAACTCAAAGTAAGATTTATAATAATAAAAAATAAGACATTTAGTAAAATCTTTTAGACAATTAAAAAAATAAGGCATTTAGTATTAAGATGACTAGTATTTATTTGTCATTATTGGATAAAAAAAAAATTAGTAGGATTTAAGTTGAATCTTTATAATTTTTTTAATGATAAAAATATAATTCGAGACATGAGAAAACATTACAACTAACGACGTGGGAGTATGAACCTTCTTCCAGTTGTTATCCAGTTATCATCAATCCGTTTTTCCTATTGTTATACATTTATTCCATATTATTGTGGCTTCATATAGGTACAGTAAATGAAATTGATTTGAGTTAATGCGAAACAATCTATATATTTTCCGTTACAGTAGAGAATGCCCTTATATTAGTAGGAGGACATTAAAAAATTCCACTGTGTGAAATTAATTGTGCTGCAATTTGTTTCATGTAATGAAATTTTTTGATAGATGAAAAATGATGACCGAAAAATTATATGGAAGGTTTTATTTTTTTATGTTCTAATGCAGCCAGCAACCACTTAGACAATTGTCTTTGATGCCTTAAGGCAAGTGTTGCACAGACATTACTCACTTTGCATTACCCAGGGGGCGCGTGTAACTTGATGGTAAGCTACGGACGTGGAGTAACAATGCCCCCGCAACGCTCTACGATCCTATTAGGACCGGAACCTACGGTTTAAAGTGGATTCGAACCACTACAAACACCCACGGGCAAGCCGGGATTTGAACCCGATACCTATGGTACGGAGAGCCAGAGCGCTAGCCACTCGGCCATCAGATAACGGAAATATGCATCTAGCAAATATAATTATAGTCAAGCACATTTATATTATTTTTTTTTTCTTATCAACACATTCAAATAATAAAAAAATTTAAATTTTCAATTATTTGCATTTAATAATTGCATTATTGCAAAAGGATATCATTTTTCAAACAAATGCAAATGTTACTCTAAGCATATAACTAATATTCGTGCAGAAACATGAATCACCTGAAATACTTTCGTTAGATAATCACCTGATATTGACTACTCTAACTAACTTCAATTAATTATGATATAATCTTTTTTCAAATACCATATTATGTTATTACTTTCTTTAAATGCTAGACAAATATTTTCATCAGCAGAATAGGAAATAAGAGTCCAAAGGTTTAGCAATATTGGATCTGATGATTCTGTAGGGAAAGGTCAAATCTGATATCCAGAACAATTTAAAAATTCATATGAATCTGAGAATGTTAAAGTAATACAATAAAATAGATGCAAGAATTGTATGTAATATTTTTAAACGAGCAATTATTTTAAAGTATTACTATTGAAATTTAATCCAGTATTTGCTATGATTTTAATAGGAAGTATTTCATTGAAATGTCTCTAGAATATTTTTATTAAAAGCAATCTAAAGGACGCTAAAGTTTTTAAACCACACAATAAATCACAAATTTATTTCTGTTTCTCACATTCGCTATAATGTCTAGAACAAAGGTTAAAAAACAACCTAATATATAAATCAAAACTTGAGAAAAAAAATTCACAATGAAAATATTGCTCAATAAACATTATCCCTGAGATAAAACACTTTTTTGCCATCCAACAAATAAGTTTATATGCAAAACATTTTTTTTCTAAATACGATAACGTTAATAAATTGTGAATATTTCACAAATTATAAAACCAAAGATTCAAAGTTTTATAAAAAAAAAAAAAGGAACACTGAACGCCATACAAACCAATGTTGAATAATAATATTTTGGAATCAACTTTATTTTTTATTCATCGAAGTAATTAATATTTACTAATTAACTGAGTGTCTTAACATTGTCATCGCCCCATTTACACATAAAGCGTTATAAGCGCACCGCCTTTTTGAAAACTAAATGCATCATTATCCACGAATCCCAACTATGCATGCCCCACCCCCTGCTAATTCGAGTTAAAAAACGCTGAAAGCACACGTCTGAAAGGTTAAGTGTACGACGCTAATTACAGGGTATTTATCGAATGGCCACTCAGGAAGGACGATGAACAAAAGAACGCATCATTTGCAGTGCTTGCAGACCATTTATTTAATTAGCATCGCCATTCGAAAGATAAAAGTATAATTTCAAAAGAAAAAACAACTAACGAAATGCTTTATGAGCAATTAAGAGTGACGGTTTAAATAGGAAGGATATCTAATTCCTGTAATTACTCATTTCATGTCTCGTGAAAGTGCACCAGTTTGGACGTACGGCTACTTTTAATTTTTCACCGTAACTGATAAAATTTAAAAAATATTGGATTTTATTATTAAAATGTAAAATAAATTCTATGTATTTAAACAATATTTTGTGCAACATTCTAATATGTTAAGAATATTAAATTTATATATTAGAAATTAAATTAAATGATAAAAAATTGTTTTGAGCTATTTAAAATTAACCTAAAACTAACAGATAAGCAAAAATGATTTAGAAACGAAACATAAATCATAGCGGAATGGTTGTACAATTCAGATTTCCTTTACTATTTACTTAGAAAACTGGAGAATACGCTCTCAAAATATGACATCGTTCACACAAATAAACTCACAAATGTTCCTCTAACGGTTCTTGGTAGGCTGCATTATCTTAGTGTACATTTCAGTGGAGCATTCCTAAAAGGAATTCTAAATAATCTCCAGACAAGTATCCTTAATCCACTGTCTGAGTTCAAACATTGTTACTGCATGATGTGCGTTTCGGTTTCGTAGTTTCCATTTTCCCGACTCTTCCGCTGTGCAGAAAGTCTAATGGTGGAACATCCATATTAACTTCCGCAAATTAACTCTCTTGTCGTGAACAAATCTCTGCATTTCCACCGTCTCTGCTCAATGTTTACAGAACTTGTTAAACCGGCCGCGCGTAATTGTGTATTCTCATATTTCTGAAGCTTCTTCTTTATGGAGAATTATCAACTTAGTTGTTGTGGAAAAAGTCTCTTAATCTAATTGTTTTATTATGAAAATTGTAAAAAAAACTTATAAAAGTGAGCTAATTCAAAATTTCAATTCTTAATCAATAAAAATTCATTTAAAATATCAATAGATACAACGACACGACGCTCTCTTCTTTTATATTTACATAGTAATCATTACAATAATTAATTGTTTAAAATTTAACAGTTTCTAAGTTAAAAATTTTCCATAAACATTTGATTCTAGAAGTTATAACTGTCTCATAACAAATCGTTCAGTATAGAAAGTGAAATATAATTTACATAAAATTTCAGTTAAATAAAAGAAAATTTAATAATACATATATCGTTTAAAAATGATGCTAATACATTATCTTTGATTATCTGTCAAAGTTTTATTGAATGTCAAGAGATTTGGTGAAATTATTTGACTTTAAAATTTCTATATGAAAGATTGCCTTAGACTTAAGATTTTTTAAAAAAATTTCTTGTTACTTTTTTTTTGAAAGAAATAATAATAACCAGATATTATAAAATAGAAAAACTAATAAGAAAAAAAACGGCTGTAATACATTGGATTTAAAGCTCAGTAAAGTCTTGAATAACTCTTACTGCTTATTGTATGATTTTATTACATTGCATTATTTTCTTAAAACTGTATATATTTTTTCAAGTTGGTTTGAATACATATCTTAATTGTTTTGTCTATAAGACCAGAAAAACTGTGGTGAATAAATAGTTAAGAAACTTATAAAGCTCTATCAGATACCCAACAAAGAAAACTGTCATACAAAGGTGTGATAAATCTGTATGCCAAAAAGCCTTTCGTTTTTGGCTTAAAGAGGATTAAGTTGTGCGCAACTTTTTCCAGGTGGCTTTTTGAATTTGTCTTAAATTGTGGTGACATCATGCAAATGTGTATCGGATCCAATGACCCATCTGAGGCAATGATGAATTTCTTACAGATCTACTATTCAAAATTTTATGATCTCAGTTAAAACAAATTGGATTTTTTTAACTAATCAGATACATTTCTTCAAGTAAATGCTAATAATATTAAAAAACATACATGATAAAAAAATAATTTTTTATAAGATAATTTTTGTACCACACATCACATTGAATTTTAAAGCATGATTTCAAATTTTCTTAAATATCACATTTAATTCCTTAAATGTCAGTGCAGTTAAAGTGAAAAATGAAAAGTAACCGTACATCCAAACTAGTGCACTTTCACGAGCCATAAAATGAGTAATTACAGGAATTAGATATCCTTCCTATTTAAACCGTCACTCTTAATTGCTCATAAAGCATTTCATGAGTTGTTTTTCTTTTGAAATCATACTTTTATCCTTCGAATGGCGATGCTAATTAAATAAATGGTCTGCGGGCACTGGAAATGATGCGTTCTTTTGTTCGTCATCCTTCCTGTGTGGCCATTCGATAAATACCCTGTAATTAGCGCCATACACTTAACCTTTCAGATGTGTGCTTTCAGCGTTTTTTAACTGGAATTACCAGGGGTGGGTGTTCACGCTTAGTTGGGATTTGTAGATAAAGATGGCATTTAGTTTTCAAAAAAGGCGGTGTGTTTATAACGCTTTATGTAAATGGGACGATGACAGTGTTAAGACACTCAGTTAATTAGTAAATATTAATTACTTCGATGAATAAAAGAAAGAAGTTGATTCCAAAATATTATTATTCAGCACTGCTTTGGATAATATTAAGAGTTCCTTTTTTTTCTTAAATCTTTGAATCTTTGGTTTTATAATTTGAAAAATATTCACCATTTATTAATATTATCAGGCTTATAAAAGATTTATTTTGCATGTAAAACTTATTGGACGGAATATTTATTTCAAAAAATAGTAATAAAATGTTTTATCTCAGATATATTGTTATCTGAGCAATATCTTCATTGCCCTTCCCAAGTTTTTTTTCTGCTTGGAGGGCTTTTAACATATATTCTAGAAATTATACCCAAGTTGGAAATTATATAAGTACTTTAAGATTTACTATGGTGTTTAATAAATGGTCATGGACCTTTGGAATGCTTTTATTAAAAACTATTCTAGAATCCTATTCTAGAAGATTAACTAAGTTAACTAGAAATAACATAAGTTCTGAATTTTTCAAACCTTTCAGTTCTTAAGTGGTCCCATTTTATAAAAAGTAAACACGGAGGATTTCTTTCACTCATGCCTTATGGATCATTTTTACCCACCCTAATTGTCAATTGTTACATAAACAGATATTTACCAATTCCAGAGATATAATGAAACTTCTTGGAAAATGCCAGGGCCTTTTATCAGTTCCAAGCCAAAATTCTTCCGGCATCATCCGGGACGGATTAAAATAGTTGATTATTGAGTCGACAAAGGATCCTTATTCTAAGACCCTAATCCTCCCCATTACAGTGATGTTCCAGGAGCTATGCGCTCAGATACACTCTTTGGGGTATTAGGGGGCAATAATCCTCACCAATGCTGCTGATTCGACTCAATTTGTTCATAATAGTCTGGCCAGGAGCGTGCCCGAGTGAATCCCTGTGGCAATAACTCAAAGGAAATGAAGATTTTGTGCTGGAATCAGAAGAATTATGTCCCATAGGTTTGGTTGTTTAAACATGATTATCTGACTGCGTCCTAGTAGAAGCAAACATGATCATTAGTGAAGGGTCACTGTGAGATATTTGAATTCTGTATTAGAGAGAGTTGTATCAATTAATAATAATCTGAGAAATTTTATTAATTAATAAATAAGAAACACTAATAATAACACTAGGATAATATGTTTGATAACATTAAATATTCAAGCAATATATATTTTCAATATATATATATATTTGGTTATTGTATGCGATAATGTTTCTTGTAGAATTTGGAATATTTCATTCTTCATTTACGACGCAATTTATTTTATTTTTGAATATTCTTTTATAGATTCTTGACCAATTCATTCTTTATGGAATTCTTGATGTATTCAACATTATTCAGGTCGCTATTGAATTTGTCCATTCTGGTAGTATTACAATCAATTGCTTAATATATATCTTGCATTATTAAACATTGGCATATTCCTGGGTATATTCATCCGATCTCGAATGTTCACACATGATTTGAATTTCGCCCAGCAGATTTTCCTTATAATAACATTTCTTTTTTTTTTATAATTAAAAATTATTTTTTTACCTATAACGTGAACATATCTGATAGTATAAAAAATGAATAAAATACCAAAAATTACTATACTGCTTACTAAATAATTAGTTTAGTGAAAAATAAAAAACGGCTTGGGCCAAAGATAATATTTTTCTTTATTAATTGAAACCGATAAAAATCTGAGACAAAAAATCTCAAAATACAGTTATAAGTTCTTACATTACAAAATTTAAATTAGATAAAATTAAAATATAAGTAAAATTCACTAATAATATTCAAATACACTATGAAGTAAACGGAGACATCTTTAATCTTACATACTTGTCTTACTTTTTTGTTCCTGTGCACATGCAACGACAATTCATCTCCAATTCAATTCATAACATCAAAACGTAATTATTAATGCGATTGAGTTTTAAGTTTCATTTTACATTTAAATTAAATTTCTAACTTTAATAAAAATGTATTTCAATATATCTTCTTTTTAATGATATTTTATACATTTTTTTCTGATTTATTGAATTGACTAATTTTTTAATGGATATAAATAATTTATTTTCATGCATTTTTTTTCTTAGTTGATCACTCTCTCATCAAATCAGATAAACTAAAATTTTGATTTCATTTCAGTAATGTCATGTGTTTATTTTTTCATGCCTTATCAACAAAAGTCTTCCGAAATATAAAAAAAAAATTTTATTCATTTCTTTCGAGATTTAATTACATTTTTTTTGTAACTGTCCTTATCGACTAAACCACATCTTTCAACATTACTTATGTAGTTTTTTATTATTATTATTCATCTTCATGATGATACCTTGAAAAAAACCGTGATCTCAACTGTAAACAAAACCTCTTTTCCACCATTTAAATTAAATTGTCCCCTCCGTCGCTTCTGAATCGGGACCATCGATACACATTTTTAATTTTGCTGAAAAGCATACTCTCCTCTCATTCAGAACTTGCTTTTTCGGCATAATTTTGCTTGTTTTCTATTCAGGTGCGTTGCATCTTAATTAAATCTTTTGAACTCATTTGACAAAGGTATTTATTACAAGAACATGATAAATTTTCAACTCTGGAATGTGTTTAGATATTTATACTTCTGAATTCAAAGTTTGAAACAGTTGTATTTTATTTAATAACTATATATAAAAAATATGATTTTGATTAAAATATTAAACAAGTAATATAAAAATAAAATTGTCAATTCCTACTTTTTTTTCACTCTATTGCAGAAAATCATGATAAATAATTTTCATTCCTTTTTTAAGTTGATCTGGCGCCATCTATTGGTAGATATATGAAACTTAAATCTAAAAAAACCTAAAATTAATTAATTTAATTTAATCATTGAATTAATATTTGAAAAACTGTATTAACATCAAGTGTTCTCCACTACAAGTTCAAAAATATGTATTTGAACTTGAGTGGATGAATAAAAGTATTTTATTAAAGATTAAAAATTTGAACAAGATATATATAGAAAGAGTGTGAGCTAATAGAAGGAACTGAAAAAAGCACATGTTTTTCTTATTCGGTATATCGTGATTTTACGTGATTTTTAATACAAATATAGTTGATATCCCTGTTTTGTCGAGGTACACTTTTCGCCATAAAAGTTAATCTAGCACAAAGAAAGAACTGTCAGTATGAGTTGATTTTTTTGTTTCTTGTTAAATAAGTTTTCTTGTTAAATTAGTAAATAAGTTACTATAAAATAAAATATATTGTATCACATATTGTAGTAAAACTCTCAAAATATACAAGATTGCAGCCTTTTTCCCCAATGAGAAGAGATATAGCATTTCTGTTCGCAGAGCTAAGGAATGTATTTCTTTTAACAAGTGCATAATAATAACCTATCACACAAATCTGACAAATAAACAGTATCATGGATATTTATACTACAACAACGTATATATTTATAATCAACTACAAACTACCGAGAGCCTCGCTAAATTTTCAATAACATTGGCAAAAATCAGTAAGTGTTTTTCACAATAAATAAGATTATGGATTAATAAATTTAATTTTTTAAAGTATGTTTGACTTATTATAGTAAATGAAAATCTTTAAAACTTTGAAATAATACTTTTTTTTTATTTAAATCAATCCTTATAAAGGCTTTTTGAAATAGTAAAATAATAATAACTTTACATTTTTTACGTGTACATAAAAATGACAGTTAAACAAGACAATATCAACAGTAAATATAATTTTCATTTTTTTTTTTTTAAGAAATGGAAATCATTTATAAAATATAAATGAAAACTGTTGAATTTGAGTTGCATTGTCAACTTTGACATTAACAAAACGTAATAATGGATAATTCCTTTATATATTTTGTAATTTGTTTGTTAAAATAAAAGAAATAATATTTATTACTGTACAAAATAAACATAATAAAGTTATAAGAAATGAAGATCTTGGAAATTTTATTATTAATTTCTCTACCACTCTTGCGATATAATGGATGATTAATCACAATGTGCATCGTTGATACTGAAATATTGATACTTATATATTGAAATATTATTATATTATTGAATTATTATATTGAAATATTAAATTATGGACCATTATATTTTGTAATTATATACTGAAATATTGATACTTAAACAATTAAATGATTGTTAAAATACTTTTCCTTACTTCAAAATACATGATTTTTAAGTATTTCCATGAATGCACCAAAAATAGTATTGTCATATAATGTTGCATAATAGATTACCTATTTTTTATTACATCTAACATTGAGGTAATGATAAATTTTTTTTTTCTTTTCTGAATACAAGCTGAGTTCACGAAAATTAAATCAGACATATATATTTATTAAACAATTGAGAAGTTTGTAGAAACATATTTTTATGTTTGATGCACATTCATTTATATAATATAACGCAGTACAGATGAAAAAATAGCAATAAGGTTAAAAAAAGACTTATCTGTTAATTTTATTATTTTTTATTTTTTATTCTTTTGTTATCTCCAACATTTACAGTTATTTATTTATTTTCTTTTCCACAATAAATACTACAATCTTTATATTTCACTTATTAAAAGTATCAGCTTAAGTATGTAAAATTATATACAAAGCAATATTACAGATATTCTATAGGAACAAATTATAAAATCGACTTGTGTGTAGTTTTCTTTTTATACCTTTTTTCGGTATAGATAAATAAAATGACGTAGAAGAAAATGTTAGAAAATATTCATTAGCAAAATTTGTATATATATTTTGTAGCAAGTTTTAAATGCTTAAATAAATAAATATACGTATTTAATATAATATTTAATATTTAAATAAAATTTAAATACATGGAACAAAATGCTCCTTCTGAAAAATACTTTGGTTTTATTAAACAAATTTCTTCTTTATACCCACCAGAAATGAAAATAAAAATTTAGAATATGTTTGAAAAAAAAAAAGGAAAAGAAATTTAAACATAAGGAAAATAGTAAACATTTTGTACGGTTATTCACAACGGCACATATACATATCACCAAAAAAGGAAGAAATTTCATACTTCTTAGAAGAAGTCTTCTAGATTTGCTGATTTGACTGTTTTCCGTGCTATATGCGTTTCCTTTGTTTGTTTTCATTTGTTATTTTTGCTCGCAAAGCGCAGCTGAAAAGGTTTGTTTGCCAAAAAACACGTCTGACTGTTTCCGTCGGATTTATGTCAAAGGCTAGAGATCTTTGTCTATAAAAAGAGTAAACAAACAAACAGATAAAAAATACCAATTTCTTTTGTCTTTTTTATTGATATTAAAACAAGAAAAGTTCTTTCCGGTTGATTCTACTAAAATGCAATTTGTAGAAGTATATTTCCGTTAATATTCAAATTTGTAAATCATTTTCTTTCGAATCAAATAGCACGTTTACTATCTATCTCTCAAATTAAAGAAGGTATAATATTGATAATCCAATGAAATATGTTTGATAATTAAAAACCTATTATTTTTATAGGGGGGTATGGTTGTTTATATAAAAAAATTTAATTTAATAAAAAAGGACATCTAACAAAGCATATAGTGTTGTTATATGAAATGTTATAAAATAAAAATATTTTAAAATTAAATGTAAATTTTAATTTAATTTAAATTTTTAATTTATTTTATAAAATGTGCTGTATTTTTTTCATGCAAAAAAGCTAATTCTCATGAATTTTTATGCAAAATTAATTGAATAAAATTTTTAAAAAAATGTTGTATTATTTTATTTAAATATAAAACACATCTGTGCATTTCGATATTTAGTGTAAGATGTTCATTTTCCTATGGACCATTAATATTTTAGAATATTAATAATAATAATAATAATAATAATAATTAGTTTGTAGTTAAAAATTAGTTATTAGTTTTCTTTTACACTTTTTTTTTCCGGTGCAGAAAAATAAATGGCGTGGAAGTGTTTGTTAGAAAAATTCTTTATTATATTTGGGTACATATTTTTTAGCAAATGGAAAATATTTAAACTAAATCTATTAAATTAAATACAAGGAATAAAAAAGCACCTTCTAAAAATAATTTAGCTTTATTAAACAAATTTCTTCCCGTATGCCCTCTAGAAATGAAAAATAAAAGTTTAGAATAAGTTTAATAAAAGAAAAGGAATTTCAATATAAAGAAAATAGTAAACATTTTATACGGGTATTCACAACGGTGCATATACACATTCAAAAAAAAAAAAAAAATTAAGAATTTTCGTACTTCCTAAAATTTGTTGAAAAAATTTGTCTTCTAGATTTGCTGATTTGACTGTTTTCCGTGCTATATGTGTTTCCTTTTATTTTTTTTCATTTGTTATTTTTGCTCTCAAGGTGCAGCTGAAAAGATTTGTCTGCCAGGAAAACACGTCTGACTGTTTCCGTCCGATTTATGTCGAAAGCTCCAGATCAAATCGTTTGTCTATAAAAAGAGTAAAAAATAAATAGATATAAAAATAACAATTCTCTTTTGTCTTTTTTATTGATATCAAAACAAGAAAAGTTCTTTCCAGTAGATTCTGCAAAAATGCAATTTCTAGAAGTATATTTCTGTTAGTATTCAGATTTGTAAATTAATTTCTTTCAATTTTAAACAGAAATTTTGCTACTAATTAAAGATGTTTTAATTTGTAGTATCCCAAGCTTTATGTTTGATAATTAAAAACCTATTATTTTATAGAAGGTATGGTGCTTAAGATAAAAATATTTGTTGACAAATAAGTAAAAAAAATTTTTAATATTATAAAATAGAACATTATACGCCCACACATACCATTGTTTTGTATACACTCACCTGAGATTTGAATGCACATACCATATTTGCATATACAAATATATCTGATATATTTTACTACAAGCTACTTATTTATTAAAGATTTACTAAATTTATTATCTTATGCTTTATGTTTGATAATTAAAAACTTATTAATTTACAGTAGTATGGATCTTCAAACAAAAAAAATTGTTGTCAAATAATTAAACAAAATCATTTTAAATTAATTTAACATTTAACATTAATTTTAATTAATTTCAAATAAGAGAACATCTAACAAAACATATAATATTGTTAAATGAACTGGTGTAAGATAAAATGTTTTTAAATAATATAAAATTTTTAATCTCTTTTATATATATACGTTTATTTTTGTTGTTTTTTCATGCAAAAAGCTAATTGTCATGAATTTTTATGCCAGTTTATTGATAAAATTTATAAAATATTGGATCCTATTATTAAAATACAAAACATTTTCTATGTTTTTAAATAAAATTTAGTGTAACATTTGTTTTTTATTTCAAATCTTTTATATTAAAAATATTAAATTTAAATTCATTAGTTAATTTTTTTTAAAAAGTAGGGATACTAATCAATTGTTTAATTAACTCAATTAAATTAAAACAATTGTGGAATCATAGTGGAATGGTCGTACAATTCAGAAATCCTATTTACTTAGAAAACTGAAGAATATACTCTTAAAATATGACATTATTCACCCAAATAAACTCACAAATGTTCCTCTAACGGTTCTTGTTAGGCTCCATTATCTTAGCGTACCTTTTAGAGAAACATTCCTAAAAGTAATTCCAAATAATCTTCAGACAAGGATCCTTAATCCACTGTCTGAGTTCAAACGTTGTTACTGCTGCATGATGTGCGTTTCGGTTTCGTAGTTTCATTTTCCCGACTCTTCCACTGTGTAGAAAGTATAATGGTGAAACATCCATATTAGCTTCCGCAAATGAACTCTCTTTGTCGTGGACAAATTTCTGCATTTCCACTGTCTCTGATCAATGTTTTCAGAACTTGTTAAACCAGTTGAGCGTAATTGTGTATTTTCATATTTCTGGAGCATTATTCCTTCTATATGGAAAAGTTTCAAGACTTAAATGTTTTAATATAAAAATTGTGAATAAAAGTTAAAATTGGTAAAATTAACTAATTCAAATTTTAAGAAATCTAAAATCAACAAAAAAATTCAGTTCAAAAATCACACATACAAACCTATGATACATTCTAATTTCAAATTTAAATAATATTGATTATAACAATGAAACTTTTAAAATTTCAGATCCCATATTATTAATTTTTTCATTAACATTTGATTCTACTGGTTTCGACAGTCGCATAACAAATTGTTTAAAATAAAAAAAGTAAAATACAATCTACACAAAATTTCAATTAAATAAAAGTATATCTAATAACATAGATATTAAAATGATTAAATGACGTTAATAAATTAATTTGGTTTAAAAATTTGGACTTATTAATATAATTTTGTTTTTAAAATTATCACATTTTCTACTACGTTTATTTATATATAAGTTCTTAATTTTACTTTTTTAAAAAGGTTTAGATCCCGAGACTCGGCGCAGTGGCAAAGTGCGCCGCTAATGAATATGATGGTTGAAGTTCAATTTGCTGCGTCGTTATTGTAGACACTGTTTTAAAAACGAGGAGACGTGATGGCGTTTGCTGTTCGCATCTTGCCTCGTTAGTCCGACTACCTGGAGGAGTTTTCCGGGTTTTCTCCCATGCTATACGCAAATGCGGAGGATTCGAACCGAATCATGTGGCTCGGAGTGCCAGAGCGCTAGTCACTGATCATTAGACCCCGTCGCAAGGCATATAGTATTGTTAAATGAAATATTATATTATAAAATGCTTACAAATTATATATAATATTTGTAATCTCTTTTATAAAATATGCTATATTGTTTTCAATCAAAAAAAGTTTATTAATTTTAGTTAGTTTTTTAGTTAGATAATCTCTCAAATAATTTTTATGCAAAATCTTTCAAGAAAATTAAAAAAAAAAAATCGGATCCTGCAATTAAAATATGAAAATATTTTGTATATTTAAATAAAATAAAGTGTAACATTTTAATTTTCCTATAGACATTTAATATGTTAAGAAAAATAAATTTAAATTTATTAGTTAAATATTGTTAACATTTTTTTTTTTTTTAATTAATTGATAAAAAAAATTGTTTTCAGCCGTTTAAAATTAATCCCAAAACTAATAAATAAACAAAATGAATTAGAAATGAAACATAAATCATAGTGGAATGGTTGTACAATTCAGAACTCCTTTACTATTTACCTAGCAAACTGGAGAATATACTCTTAAAATATGACATCATTCACACAAATAAACTCACAAATGTTCCTCCAACGGTTCTTGGTAGGCCCCATTATCTTAGCTTACCTTTTAGTGAAGCATTCCTAAAAGGAATTCCGAATAATCTTCAGACAAGGATCCTTAATCCACTGTTCAGACATTGTTACTGCTGCTGCATGATGTGCGTTTCGGTTTCGTAGTTTCCATTTTCCCGACTCTTCCGCTGTGCAGAAAGTCTAATGGTGGAACATCCATATTAGCTTCCGCAAATTAACTCTCTTGTCGTGGATAAATCTCTGCATTTCCATTGTCTCTGCTCAATGTTTGCGGAACTTGTTAAGCCAGCAGCGCGCATAAGTGCATTTTCATATTTCTAAGGTAGATTTCCTTTTCTATGGAAAAGTCTCATGATCTTATTGTTTTATTATGAAAATTGAAAAAAAAAAAAAACGATAAAAGTTAGCTAATTTAAAATTTTCAATTCTTAAACAATAAAAATTAAATTAAAAAATCAAATGCATTCAAAGATACGACGATCTCTTCTTTCATATTTGAATAGTAATCATTATAATCATTAATTGTTTAAAATTTCAAGTTTTAATTAATAATTTTCCATAATTTTACCAGTTATAATAGTCTCATCACAAAAATGTGCGGCCTGGTGTCC
Organism: Caerostris extrusa; assembly: GCA_021605095.1. Lineage (NCBI taxonomy): Eukaryota > Metazoa > Arthropoda > Arachnida > Araneae > Araneidae > Caerostris > Caerostris extrusa. Next base: position 81,389 of record BPLR01018370.1, on the reverse strand, counting down.
AAGCGGCTAGCGCTCTGGTCTTTGGTATCCCAGGCTTCAGGTTCGAATCCTGCGGACGACATGGATGTTTGTGAGTGGTTCGGAATCCACGTTAAACTGTAGGTACCGGTCTGTTTAGCCCAAAAGAGTGCATAAGATGACCGTAGAGCGACAAACCAAACCAAACCAAACCAAACCATCACAAAATGTTTAGTATAGAAAGTAAAATATAAATTACACAAAATTTCACTTAAATAAAAGAAAATGTAATAATACATTTATTGTTTAAAATGATGCAAATTTATTATCTTTGATTAAATTAACTTTTATTTATTTCAATAAATTAAAAAAGTAATAAATTTTTATTATGTTTTGTGCATTTACAGATAAATATGTTCATATATCGCCATTAGGCCTCAGTAAAGTATTGAATATAACTCTTACTTCTTATTGTGCGGTTCATTAGATTGTAATATTTCATTAAAACTGTACAAATGTTTTCTAGCTAGTTTTTATCTTAATTGCTTTTCTTTAAGACCAGAAGAACTATGGAGAATAATTCGTTAAGAAACTTACAGAGTTCAATTCGATACCCGACATAAGAAAGCAGGCATAGTTAGGTATGATAAATCTGAATGCGAAAAAATCCTTCCTTTTTTAATTAAAGAGGGGTTGAATTGTGGGCCAGCCCTTCCCAGATGGCTTTTTGGGCTTGCCTTCAATTGTGGTGGCATCGTGTAAATGTGTATCCGACCCAATGATTCATCAAGGGCAATGGTGAATTTTTAGAGATCTACCATTTAAAGGTTTATGATAAATAAATAAATATTTTACAAAATAATTTTTGTGCCACAAATCAAATTAAATTTTAAAAGCATGATTTCAAATTTTCTTAAATATCACACATTTAATTCCTTAAATGTCAGTGCAGTTACAGTGAAAATTAAAAAGTAACCGTCCGTTCAAACTGGCGTACTTTCGCTAGCCATGAAATGAGTGAGTAATTACATTAATTATATATCCTTCCTATTTAAACCGTCACTCTTAATTGCTCATAAAGCATTTCATGGTTGTTTTTCTTTTGAAATCATACTTTTATCTTTCGAACGGCGAAGCTAATTAAATAAATGTCTGCAAGCACTGTAAATGATGCGTTCTTTTGTTCGTCGTCCTTCCTGAGTGGCCATTCGATAAATACCCCGTAATTAGCGTCATACCCATAACCTTTCAGATGTGTGCTTTCAGCGTTTTTAACTCGAATTACCAGGGAGGGATGCAAGCATAGTTGAGATTCGTAAATAAAGATGGCATTTAGTTTTCAAAAAGGCGGTATGCTTTTAACTCTTTATGTGTAAATGGGGCGATGACAGTGTTTTAGACACTCAGTTAATTAGTAAATATTAATTACTTCCATAAATAAAAGAATAAAGTTGAGCCCAAAATATTATTATTTAACATTGGTTTGGAAGAAGTTAAGCGTTTATTTTTTTTGTAAATCTTTGAATCTTTGGTTCTATAAGTTTGAGAAATATTCACCATTTATTAACGTTATCATTCTTAGAAAATTTTTTTTTTTGCATGTATACTTATTTGGTGGAAGATTTATGACAAAAAATGTTTCATCTCATGGATAATGTTTACTGAGCAATATTTACATTGTGGATTGTTCTTCCCAAGTTTCGATTTACCTTTTAGGTTGATTTTTAACCTGTATTTTAAAAACCAGAAATGAAGTTCACGATTATCATTGAAGTGCTATAAGTATTTTATGTTTTATTGTGGTATTTAAAAAAGTTGTCCACCACGGATGGGTTGCTTTTATTAAAGAATTTCTTTAATCGTTTCAAAAATTCTTCTTTACTTAAATAATTGCTAATATTAAATTGAAATTCAACAGTAATAACTTCAATAGTAATAACTCTCCGTGTACTACATCTGGTTCTCACATGTATTTCAATGTATTATTTTACAAACCTGAGATTCCAATGAATTTTTTAAATTGTCTTGGATATGAGATTTGACTTTTCTTCACAGAATCAACAAATTCATTACATTGTATTTATTAATTTTTCTTGTTATACTTTTGAACTCACATTTGATCTTCTTGTGGAGTAAATATTTGTCAAACATTTAAGACTATATAAAATGGTAATTGAAAAAAGAGTATTATATCATAATGAAATAAAGCTAGTTAAAGCAGTCAATATCAGGTGATGATCTGATGAAATAGTTTTCCGTGATTCATGCTTATATATGAATGTTGGTTATATGATTAAAGTATTGTTTGCATTTGTTTTGAAAATTACATCACCATGCAATAATATAATTATTAAACTCCCTTAATTAAAAATGTACTTTTTTTATTATGTGAATGTGCTGGTTAGGAAAAAAAAACAATGGAAATATTCGGGCAATATTGTAGAATTATATTTAATAAAAATGTAAAGTGACATGTGTGTTCCATAAAAGTTTACAGCCATCATTTCCTTCTATCAAAAATTATATCCCGTGAAACAAATTGTAACATAATTTATTTCACATAGTGAATTTTTTAATGTTCTGATTCTCACTGAAGACCTTCACCTTCTGAAGACATTCGTTATTGGGAAGGCAAATGTATGCATTGTTTCATATTGCCTCAAAAAATAAGGAAATGAAATTTACTGTACCTATGTGAAGCCTTAATAATTTGGAATAAATGAATGTCAAGACGAAAAAGAGATAGATAACTGGATGATTCTATGTAGGACAACTGTACGATGGGTCATACCCAACACAACATCAATTTTCATGTTTTCCTCGTGGGTTTCTTTTAACAGAGAAAGATATTTTCATAATATTTTAATTTAAAACTTCTTAATCTTCAATCCCATAATGATGATACATAAACCCCTCATGAAGATGTTTTAATACTAAATGACTTATTTTTTATATAAATTTTATTTTAGAGTTGAAATGCATACAGGGCGGCCATTGAAAGATTGAATGATATAAAAACAAAAATAATTCTAAGATAATGATAAGCTCCTCTTCTCGAAAGGTTACGACTGATTCAAGTCTTACAAGAAAAATGATTAGCTTCTGAATCATATTATATCTAAAACAAAATCTGATATTAAAATGTTGCAGTTAATTTCTCTGATTATAAATAATTCATTTTTACTCGAATAAGCAGATCAATAATATGCATCCATTTATGTTTCAAGGGATGCTATCTAACCTACAAGAACCTTTTTTTCTTTTTTTTAAGAAAAAGTTCTGAATTTTTCAAACCTTGTGAATTTTTTCATCCATACCTTATGGATCTTCTTTCTACACCATAACTGTTAATAATTACATAAACAGTTATTTACCAATTCAGATCGATGATGAAACTTCTTGGAAAAGGCAAAGAGCCTTCTATCAGTTCCAAGCCAAATTTCTTCCGACCTCATCCGGGGTGGATTAAAATAGTTGATTATTCAGTCGACAAAGGATCCTTATTCTAAGACGCCTAATCCTTCCCATTACAGGATGTTCCAGATGCTGCACTCTCAGATGCACTCTTGGGGGTATTAAGGGGCAATAATCATCCCACCAATGCTTCTGATTCGACTAAATTTGTTCATAATAGCCTGGCCAGGGTGCTTCACTAGTCAATCCCTGTAGCAATAACTAAAAGGGAATGAAGATTTTGTTCTGGAATCAGAAGAATTATGTCCCATAGGTTTGGTTGTTTAAACATGATTATCTGACTTTGCCTCGGTAGAACCAAACATGCTCATTAGTGAAGGTACTAACAATGGCGATACAAATATAATAAGTAAACGGAAAGTTCACTGTGGAAATTTGAATTTAGGTATGATGTTGTAATTATCAATAATTCAGAAACACTAATAACAAAACTGATAAAATCTTTGAGTTTCATAATATTAAATATTCAAACAAATAGAATCTTTCTTTTTTTAACAATAAATATTCCAATAAATAGATTATTTCTGCGATTTTGCAAATAAGTTAGCACACAATAAAATATTTCAGTTTTTTAATAAATATTATTAAAAAACTGAATGGTTATTTGAATAAAAATGGTTGTTTGAATAAATAATAACTTCACAGATTTATGCCCAATAAGTTTGGTTGTTTAAACATGATTATCTGAACCTGAATTTAAGTATGGTGTTTTAATGATCAATAATTAAGAAACACTTATAATAACACTAGTAGGACCCTTGGGTTTGATATTATTAAATATTCAAACAAATAGAGTCTATGTGTTTTAATAATTATTTTTCTTTAATAAATAAGAATTATAAGTAGGAAAGAAAGTAACAGTGTTTTATGATTTCGTTGACCAATTGTGATTAATTCTATTTTTGTATAGAAAAATCCTACGCTAATTTTTACTGTTTGATGCCAATTTGATACTTTGTATTATGTGTCATTATTAATTGCGACTATTATTTCTTAACTTTAATAGGTTTTTCTTGCGGCTTAGATTATTTTGGATCAATAGTTTTTTTTTAAACTCTTTTGCTAATTTTTATATTCATCTGCTTTTTAGTAGTTGAACATGATGTTGTCCTGGTTAAATGTGCGGGACGTTATCCGAAATGAGGGCCAAACAAACAAAACTCCAAATTTTGGCCGAAAATGGTAATTTGGGCCCTTCTTGAAATGATTCATGAATAACTTTTAAGAATTTTTTGGAGGAATTTGGCTTTTGATTGAAGTCTTTTGTAGTATGGTTTGAATCACTTTTCATGTCTTGGCTTGGGATTTAAACATATATTTCAATGGCTATAAGTGCTCGTAGTGAGTTGATCAATTCCTCCTTTTTGAAGTTTCATATGTATCACTTTTTTAAGCATTTTCAGGTGCCTATGGAGCTGTATAGCGCTTCTTATTGTATTTGGAATACTTTCTGGATTTATACCTAGAATTTTCAGATTTTGGTATATTCTTTTGAGTATTGTGTGATAACGTTTCTTGCAGAATTTGGAATACTTCATTCTTCTTTTACGACAATAATTATCTTACTTTTGTATATTCTTTTTTAGAGATTCTTGAACAATTAATTCATGAAATTCTTGATCTATTCAACATTGCTATATTCATGTGACCATTAAATTTAGCCATTTGTGTAGTATTCCAATCAATTGCTTCATATATCTCACGCATTATTAAACATTATATTCACTGAGTTTATTCATCCGTTCACCAATGTTCACTCTTGTAAGTTGAAAATTGCCGAACAGATTTCAGTATTTTTTTATCTTACAATAACATTTCTTTTTTATAATTAACAATTATTTTTTACCTATAACGGAATATCTGCTATTAAAAGTAAATGAATAAAATACCTAAAATTACTATGGCAGTTTAATAAAAAAAAAGTCTTGAGAAAGTGATAATAATTTTCCTTATTAATTGAAAGAAATAAAAAATTTGAGACAAAATTGCAAAAGCATTTATAAGTTCTTACATTACAAAATTTGAACTAGATAAAATTAAAATATTAGTAAAATGCACTAACAAATATTCAAATACAGTATGAAGTAAACGAACACATCTTTAATCTTATATCCTTGCCTTACTTTTTTTAATCCTGTACACATGCAACGACAATCATGTTAAAATCAATTCATAACATCAAAACGCAATTATTAATTCAATTGAGTTTAAGTTTCATTTACATTTTAATTAAATTTAAAATTTGATAAAAATTTATTTCAATCTATCTTTTTTTAGTAATATTTTATGTATTTTTTTTCTGATTTATTGAATTGACTAATTTTTTAAAGGATATAAATAATTTGTTTTTATACGTTTTTTTTTTTTCTTATTTGATCAATCTCTCATCGAATCAGACAATAAGAATAAATTAAAATTACGATTTCATTTGAGTAACGTCATCTGTTTATTTATCCTTATCTTGTTAAAAAACGTCTTCCGAAATATAACTTTTTATCTATTTCTTTCGAAAGTTAATTACATTTTTTTGAAACTGTCTTTATCGACTAAACCACATCTTTCAACATTACTGATGTAGTTTTTTTTTATTATTATTTATCTCCATGATACCTTGGAAAAAAACCGTGATCTTAAGTGTAAACAAAACCTCGTTTCCACCAAGGATAAAATTAAATTGTCCCCTCCGTCGCGTCTGAATCGGGGCCCTCGATGCATATTTCAATTTTGCTGAAAAGTACACTCTCCTCCCATTCAGAACTCGCTTTTTCGGTATAATTTTACTTGTTTTACATCTTAATTAAATCTTTGAACTTATTTGACAAAGGTATTTATTACAAGAACATGATAAATTTTCAACTCAGAAATGTGTGTATATATTTATACTTGCGGAATTCGAAGCTTGAATAGTTCTATTTTATTTAATAATAATACATAAAAATAAGGTATTGATTAAAATATTGAAAATAATATATTTTTTTTCCTCTTCAGTAAATCGCATATTTGTGATAAAAATTTATTTGTTATCACAAGTTCAATAGATGTATACTTTTCGCCAAAAAGTTAATGCACCACAAAAGAAAGAACTGTCAGAAGGAGTGAATTTTTTATTCTTGTTGATGGCGATATTGTAAATAAGTTACTACAAAGGAAAATTAAAATAACCACAACTCTCAAAAAACACAAGTTTGCAGCGTTTTCCCACAAGAAGAGATATAGCATTTCTCTTTCCGGGCGAAAGTAATGTATATTCTTTAATAAGTGCATAACAACCATCGTGTATTGAGTACCCATTTTACAAATCGCATGTTCTACATTGGGGCTATTCTAACCTGACCAACACGGGTTACATAGACTCCAATTCTTGAGATATAGTGGACAATTAATCACATCATTAATTATAGATACTGCAATAGATTTACGAACAACCTGCAAATAAAAGATTCGTTTGATACTTTGCCGTACCTCAACATGAGTGATTTTCAAGTATTCCCATCAATCCACCAAAAGAGTACTGCAATATAATGCTGCACAATAGATTAATTCCTATTTTTTATTATCTAATAGCTAATTAAAGCTGGAAGTAACGATAGAAAATTTATATCTATATCTGAAAACATGTTGTCTTGAGGAAAAAGCCGGTAAATCAGGCACATAAATCTCAATAACAAAAATTTATTATTTTTTGAACAAAAAGTCAGAATTCTTTTTATCTCACTTATTAAAGTATCAGTTTAAGTTTATCAATTATATATGAAGAAATATTACAAATATTTTATAGAATCTAATTATGATATCGATTTGTTTTTAGTTTTTCATTTTATGCCTTTTTTTCGGTATAGATACAAAAAAAATGACGTAGTTTGTTAGAGTAATAGAGCTTGTTAGAAAAAATTCATACATATCCGCATAAATGTTTTGCAAGAAATGGAAAACAATTTAAATAAATAAATATTTAAATAAGAGTTATTAAATTAAATACAGGGAATAAAATGCTCCTTCTGAAAAATACTTTGACTTCATTAAACAAATTTCTTCTTTTATGCCCTCAGAAATGAAAAATAAAAGTATAAAATATGTTTTAAAAAAGAAATTTAAATATAAGGAAAATAGTAAACATTTTATGCGTTTATTCACAACGACACATATACGTATCCGAAAAAAAGGAAGAAATCTTCTAGATTTGCTGATTTGAATGTTTTCACTGCAATACAAGTTTCCTTTTTTTTTTTTTCTTTTACTTGTTCCTTTTACTCGCAAAAGCGCGGCTGAAAAGGTTTGTTTGCCAGAAAACTCGTCTGACTATTTTCATCGGATTTATGTCAAAAGCTTCAGATCAAATCATTTGTCTATAAAAAGAGTAAACATATAAAGGGATAAAAGATATCAATTCCTTTTGTATTTTTTATTGATATTAAAACAAGAAAAGTTCTTTCCAATTGATTCTGCAAAAATGACATTTGTAGAAGTCTTTTTCGTTAATATTCAAAACTGTACTTCATTTTCCTTCAAATCAATTATCAATTTTACTATCTGTTTCTCTAATTACAGAAGTTATCTTTACTTATGCTTTAAGTTTGATAACTAAAAACCTATTATTTTACAGAGCATATGGATTTTTAGTTAAAAAAAAAAATTTCATAAAAATGAACTCCTAATAAAACATATAGTATTCATAAATGAAATGGTATAAAATAAAATGTTTAAAAATTATGTGTAAATTTTAATTAAATTTAAATTTTTAAATTATTCTATAAAATATACTATATTGTTTTCATCAAAAAAGCTAATTGTGATGAATTTTTATGCAAAATTAATTGAATAAAATTTTAAAATATGTTGGATTATTTTATTGAAATATAAAACGCATCTGTGCATTTTGATATTTAGTGTAAGATGTTCATTTTCCTATGGACCATTAATATTTTAATAATATTAAATAATAATAATAATAATATTAGTTAATATTTAATAAATTGTTAGTAGTTAGTAGTTTTATTTTTAGGCTTTTTTTCGGTGTAGAAAAATAAATGACATGGAAGAGTTTGTTAGAAATTTTTTAGCATATTTAGGTAGATATTTTTTAGTAATTGGAAAACATTTAAACACAATTTATAAATTGAATACAAGGAATAAAACGTTCTTCTAAAAAATACTTTGGCTTTATTAAACAAATTTCTTCTTTTATGCCCTAACGAAATGAAAAATAAAAGTTTCGAATATATTTTAAAAAAAAAAAGAAATTTAAATATAAGGAAGGTAGTAAAGATTTTATACGGTTATTAACAACGGTACATATACATATCCGGAGAAAAAAAGGAAGAAATTTCATACTACATAGAAGAAGTCTTCTAGATTTGTTGATTTGACTGTTTTTCCGTACTATATGTGTTTCCTTTTTATATTTTCTTTTGTTATTTTTGCTCGCAGAGCGCAGCTGAAAAGATTTGTTTGCCAGAAAACACGTCTGACTGTTTCCGTCGGATTTATGTCAAAAGCTCGAGATCAAATCGTTTGTCTGTAAAAAGAGTAAATATATAAAGTGATAAAAAATACCAATTCTCTTTTGACTTTTTTACTGATATTAAAACAAGGAAAGTTCTTTTCACTTGATTTTGCAAAAATGCAATTTGTAGAAGTATATTTCAGTTAATATTCAATTTTATAAATTATTTTTTTAAATTTTACTACCTGTTTTTGAAAGAAATTTCTTATTTTATGCCCTCCAGAAATGAAAATAAAAGTTTAAGAATGTGTTTAACGCAAAAAAAAAAAAAAAAAAAAAGAAATTTAAATATAAGGAAAATAGTAAACATTTTATATGGTTATTCACAACGGCACATATACATAAAAATATTGGATTCTATTATTAAAATATTAAATAAATTATATGTATGTAAACAAAATTTAGTGTAACTTTTTCATTTTATTTTTTTTCAGACATTTAATATTTGAAGAATATTAAATTTAAATTTATTAGTTAAATATTCTAAAAAATATTTTTAAAAAAATGATGTGAAACAATTGTAACTCAATTAAATTGAAAGAATTTTTAATAAATAATCAACCTAAAACTAAACAAATAAGCAAAATGAATTACATATGAAACATAAATCATAGTGGAATCATTATACAATTCAGAACTCCTTTATTATTTACTTAGAAAACTGGAGAATATACTCTTAAAATATGACATCATTCACACAAATAAACTCACAAATGCTCCTCTAACGGTTCTTGGTGAGCTCCATTATCTCGCCCTACCTTTTAGAGAAACATTCCTAAAAGGAATTCCGAATAATCTTCAGACAAGGATCCTTAATCCAATGTCTGAGTTCAGACATTGTTACTGCTGCTGCATGATGTGCGTTTCGGTTCCGCAGTTTCCATTTTCCCGACTCATCCACTGTGCAAAAGAGTCTAATGTTGGAACATTCATATTAGCTTCCACAAATTAACCCTCTTGTCGTTGAACAAAATCTCTGCATTTCCACTGTCTCTGCTCAATGTTTACGGAACTTGTTAAACCGGCAGCGTAATTGTCTTCATTTTCATCTTTCTTCTTATGAAAACTTCTCGAGATTTAAATGTTTATTATGAAAAAAATAATAATAAAAGAAAGTTAAAACTGTTAAAAGTGAACTAATTCAAAATTATCAATTCTAAAATCCATAAAAAATTCAGTTTAAAAATCACAAAAAATCACAACTGAACGATGGGGTGGGAGGATGGGGTAGGAGGTGGGGAGGATGCCTACAAAGCTTCAAAACTTTCAAATTTAAATAGCAATCATATCAATAATGAATCTTTTAATACATTCAGGTACAAAGTTAATCTTTTTTCCATAAACATATGAAAAATTTAAAGTTATTAGTTAAAACAGTCTCATAATAAAACGTTTAGTATTTTTTTTTTCACTTATCTCAGTTTGTAGGCAGCAACATCTAGACCAAGTCCAAGAATCCGTGTGTCTCATGGAAGGAGGGAAGGAGGGAACAGCTTCTGTTGTGATGGAACATCTATAGGCAGAAGTCTGACTTGACTCCGTGTCACTGAAGAAGTAGAGCATTGTCTTTCAGGATGACTTTTTAGGGAAAACTACCCTACAATTGCCTATCTTATTGAAGGAAACCCAGAAAAACTCCCATCAGGTAGTTCGATTAAAGAGACAAGATGCTGAACATCACAAAAGCCATCGAGTCTCATCGTTTTTTGAAACATTTTCTACAACAATGCCGTCAATGGACTGAACGTAAGCCCTAACGCTTAGTGGTGCACCAATGAACAAGTTTAGTACAGAAAGTAAAATACAATCTACCCAAAATTTCTATTAAATAAAATAACATGTAATAATACATATATTGTTAAAAATTATGTTAATACATTATATTTGATTAAATTAACTTTCATTTATTTAAAAATAACTAATTTTCATCTTTCGTTCATTTTCGATATATATGTTATTAATTTTGCTTATTTAAAATATATCCAAGGATTTTCCCTCCCCACCCCATCGTTCAGTTGTTCAGAGATCCTGCGATGAGTATCAGGGCTGAGGCTAAAATCCGCTGATTTCATTATTGTAACCTCTATTTTAAAAAGAGAGAGATCCGACGGTTTTTGTAATGTAATAATAATTATAAAAAACAATACTTATATAAATTATTATAGTAGTTAGTAAATAATAATGGATTATTATGAGGACTTAAGATAAACACATGGCTCAATATAAAAGTATTTCTATAGTTTATATTATTTATTAAATTTGAATAGTCTTGAAAAACTCTTTTTTCGAAATAATACAGCAACTTAAAAACTAGAGCATAATGCTAAAATATCATTTTTAACAATGTTGCTTTTGAAGCTATTTGACACCATAGTATTTATATGAAAATTGTCTTATACGTAATATTTTTCGAAATTTCTCGTTACTTTTTTTGAAAAATAAGAACCAGATATTATAAAAAAGAAAATTTCGTAAGAATATTTGATTATAACAAATTTAATTTAAAAACTCAGTAAAGTAACCGTTGATATTTATTGTGTGAACTCATTCAATCATAATATTTTCTTAAAACTGTATATTTAATCTTATTTTTTTTCAAACTTATTTGGATACATATTTTAATTCCTTAAGGCCTGAAGAGCTTTGGGGAATAGTTTGTTAAGAAACTTACAGAGCTCAAATCGACAAATGAAAGCTGGCATACCTAGATGTGATAAATCTGAATGCCAAAAAGTGTCATAAAGAGTTGATGAATTGTGAGAAATCCTTCCCCCGATGGCCTTCTTGAGTCTTCAATTGTAGTGACATCATGTAAATGTGATTCAGATCCAAAGAGCCATCTAGAGTAATGATGCATTTTTTAAATCTGCCATTCTAGGGGTTTATGATCTCGGTTTTAAAAAATTCTGCTTTTTTTAATAAATAGAACAAAGTCTTGTAATTTCATATACATATGTAAAAGCTTTTTTTTTTATATATATTAAATGTCAAGTTCACAGGACAACAGATACCATGAAAAAAATAAATACAAAGAACAAGATAGAATTATAATAGAAGAAAAAACAAATGCCATCTGTTAATCCATCCACTTAAGTCTGGCAATCCAATAACGCTTCCATGAAGAAACAGGAGTCAGTGCAGAACAGGAAGCAAGGTGCGACTTTCCATTTATGAGTGGAGACAGAGAGGTCAGGGAGCCAGTTTAATTCTGTGAAGGTACTTGCGGAGACAAAACTGTGATCACAGAAAAGCTGTAGCAATGCTGCCGCAGATGACAAAGGACAAAACCACCTGCCTTTACTGCAGAAATCTAAGAAACTCATATTGAGAGCTAGACTAAAGGCCGTGTTTGTAGAAGATTTTGCCGTATCAGACGTAACCCGGAGAACCATGATGAAGTTGAAGCGTAATAACATAATAAAACATACCTGATAAGAAAATTATATTCTTACGAAACAATTCTTTCACCACACATCAAATTGAATTTAAACCATGATTTTGAATTTTCTTAAATATACCACATTTAAATCCTTAAATGTCAGTACAGTTATAGAGAAAAATTAAAAAGTAACCGTCCGTTCAAACTGGTGTACTTTCACGAGCCATGAAATGAGTAATTACAGGAATTAGATATCCTTCCTATTTATACCGTCACTCTTAATTGCTCATAAAGCATTTCGTTAGTTGTTTTTCTTTTTTGAAATCAGACTTTTATCTTCCGAATGGCGATGCTAATTAAATAAATGGTTTTCAAGCACTGAAATGATGCGTTCTTTTGTTCGTCGTCCTTCCTGAGTGGCCATTCGATAAATATCCAGTAATTAGCGCCATACACTTAACCTTTCAGATGTGTGCTTTCAGTTTTTGTAACTCGAATTACCAGGGAGGGGGAAGCATAGTTGAGATTCAGATAATGATGGCGTTTAGTTTTCAAAAAGGCGGTGTGTTTGTAACGCTTTAGTGTAAATGGCGATGGCAGCGAGGCACTCAGTTAATTAGTAAATATTAATTACTCCATGAATAAAAGAATAAATAAAGTGGATTCCAAAATATTATTATCTCAACATTGGTTTGGATGAAGTTGCGTTCATTTTTTAATATAAATCTTTTTGAATCTTTGGTTTTAGAATTTTTCTTAAAATATTCATTCGTCATTTATTAATATTATCACGTCTCAGAAAATTGTTTTCCATCTTATTTGATGGAAGGATTACATGGCAAGAAAAGTAATCATGTAGAATGTGTTTGAGCAATATTTCAATGTATTGTTTTTCCCAAGTTTTGATTTTTCTTTTTCTTTAGGTGTTTTTTAACCTGTGTTCTAAAATTATATCCAATGTGAAACAGAAACAAGAAGTTCACTAAAGAGCGCAGAAGTATAATGGTGCATTTGTATTGCGGATTTAGAACTACACAGACCTTTGGATTAAAATATTTTATCAAAAATATTCCTAGGAAACATTTCAAATACTTGCATTGGGCTCAAATAGTAATAATTTTTTAAAACAAACTGATAATTCTCACAAACGTATTACTTCTTTTAACGTTTTTAGATTCGTGTGAATTTATTTCCTCAGGATTTGATTCCTACAGAATCATCAGTAGATTCATTACTGCTATACTTGAACTCATATTTCCTATTCTTCTGATGAAAATGTTTGTCTAACATTTAAAAGAAAGTAATAACATAATATGGTATTCGAAAAAATATTATATAATTAATGAAGCTTGTTAGAGTAGTCAACTATCAGATGACCATCTGATGAAAGAATTTCTCTTAGTTTCATGTTTCTGTACTGATATTGGTTACATTTTTTGAGTACATTTGCATTTGTTTGGAAAATATTCATTTACAATATAATTTTTAAATGTGCAGAGAATTGAAAATTTACATTTTTGTTCTTTGGAATTTGATGGTAAGAAAAATATAAATATGCTTGAGAAAAAAATAAAAAAAGACACGCATGTGCCGTAAAATATTTTACCCATCAACTTCATTATCAAAAATGTTCTTGCCATGTGAAACAAATTGTAACATACCTTATCTAGTATAATGAAATTTGTTATTGTTTCCCCAACTTATATGAGGACAGGAACGACAATTATATAGATTGTTTCGAATTGCTTCATAAGCTATTGATTCAATTTACTGTATATACATGATTCCACAAAATATTGAGTAAATGACAACAATAGAAAAAAGTGGATGATTCTATGGATGATAACTAGAAGAGAGGTCATATCCACCTGCTACGTCCTCAATTTTACGGCTTTCTCAAAGTATACTTTTAACATATAACTATTATAAAAACTATTTAACATAACTAACTAGTTAGCTATAATTAAACTATTTAACATAATTAACTATTTAGCTATAATTAAACTATTTAACATAACTAATCTATTTAGCTATAACAAAACTATTTAACATATTATTTTCATAATATTTTAACTTGAAGCGCCATGTACTTTTATCTCATAATGATGATAACAAACTTCTGATCGATTTTGCTAATACCTAAATGCCTTATTTCTTATAAATCGATTATTATTAGAATTAAAATGCTTACAGGGTGGCCATTAGGGGGATGAATGATATAAAACAAAAATAAATTTAAAATAATGATAAGACACTCTTTTCGGAAGATGGCCAATTGATACAGATCTTAGAAACAGAGAAAATAGGTTCCGAATCATGTTATATCTAAAAATAATCTGATTAAAATGATGCAGTTAATTTCTCTGAGTTTTAATACTTGATGATTGTTTACTGCAATAGGCAGCTTTTTTTCAGCCATAATACGCAGCTATTTATGTTTCCAAGGGATGCTAAACCTAAAAAGGAAGACTGAAAAAAAAATAAGCTCTGAATTTTCAACACTTTCAGTTCTTCTCTTCTCCACATTGTATAAAAGTTAACATGGATGATTTCATTCATCCATATCTTATGGATCTTATTTCCCCACCATAACTGTCAATGGTTACATGTAGACAGATATTTACCGATTCCACAGCAATAATGAAACTTCCTGGGTAAAGTGAACGGCCTTTTATCAGTTCAAAGCCAAATTCTTCCGGCCTCATCCGGGATGGATTAAAAATGGTTGATTATTGAGTCGACAAAGGGATACTTATTCTAAGACCCCCTAATCCTCCCATTACAGTGATGTTCCAGACTCTGCCTAGCTGAGATGCACTCTTGGGGTGTAGGGAGCAATAATAATCCTCCACCAATGCTCCTGATTCGACTCAATTTGTTTATAATAGTCTAGCCGGGGGCATGAACGAGTCAATCCATGTAGCAATAACTCAAAGGAAGTGAAGATCTTGTGCTGCAATCAGAAGAATTATGCCCCATAGGTTTGGTTGTTTTAAACATGACTATCTGACTCCGTCCTAGTAGAAACAAACTTGCCCATTAGTGAAGATAATAAAAATGGTGATACAATATAATAAATAAATGGAAAAGTTCTATAGTAGATATTTGAATTCAGATATGATATTGTATTAATCAATAATTAAGAAACACTAGTAATAAAATAGTAATTCCTTGGGTTTGATAATATTAAATATTCAGCAAATAAATATTTTAAATTTTTAACAATCAGTCATTAAATAATGAAATACTTCAGTTTTTTAACTATAAATATTCAAATTAAATAGATGATTTCTGAGATTTATATGCTATAGGCTTTGTTACGTTATAGGTTGCTATGTGTTCAAAACACCTTCTGTAAATATCGAAACATTTGATTTGTTTGCACACTTACTGTTGAAACACCGAAATATTTTTTGTTGTTTGTCCAAAATCTCAAAAATAATCTATTTATTCGAATAATTATTGTTAAAACACAAAAGGTTCTATTTGTTTGAATATTTAATATTATGGAATCAGGATCTTGCCAGCGCTTCATTATTAGTGTTTCTAATTATTGATTAATACGGCATGATATCTGAATTCAAATATTCTCTGCAGTGAACTTTCCATTTTACTTATTATATTTGTATCACTATTTTCAGTACCTTCACTAATGAGCATGTTTGCTTCTACTAGACAGTTTCAGATAATCATGTTTAAATAACCAAACTTATGGGACATAATTCTTCTGATTCCAGAAACGAAATCTTCATTTCCTCTGAGTTATTGCTACAGGATTGACTCATGCACGCTCCCGGCCAGACTATTATGAACAAATTGAGTCAAATCAAGAGCATTGGTGGAGGATTATTGCCCCCTAATACCCCAAAGAGTGTATCTCAGCGTCTGGAACATCGCTGTAATGGGAAGGATTAGGGTCTTAGAATAAGGATCCTTTGTCGACTGAATAATCAACGCATTTTAATCCATCCCGAATGAGGCCGGAAGAATTTTGGCTTTGAACTGATGTAAAGGGCTCTTTGCCTTTTCCAAGAAGCTTCATTATCGCTCTAGAATTGGTAAATAACTGGTTATGTAACCATTGAAAGTTACGGTGATGAAAGAAGATTCATAAGGTATGTATGAAAATATCATACATATTTACTTTTATACTACATGGCCACTTAAGAACTGAAAGGCTTGAAAAATTCAGAGCTTATTTTTGGTTTTTAGTCTTTCTTTAAGGTTATACATCTTCCTTTAGAAACGTAAATGGTTGCTATGTTAGAAAAAGCTGGGAATTTGAGTGAAGACACATCAATTGTTCAGACTTTCAGAGAAATTAATTACAAAGCTTTATTATCGGAATGTTTATACATAACATGATGGGGAAGCTAATCGCTCTGTTTGTAAGATCTGAATCAGTTGGCAATCTTCCGAGAAAGAGGGGTATTATCATTATCTTAGGTATTTTTTTTTTATATCGTTTAATATTTTAATGGCCACCTTGTTTGCAATTTAAAAATACGATTTATAAACATGCAGGTGCACTATATTAGTCTCCTTGTACTCATTGCGGAATATTAAAAATTTTCACTATGTGAAATAAAATTATGCTACAAATTGTTTCACATGATTGACTTTTTGTAAATGATGGGTGAACAATTTTTATAGAATATGCATGTTTCTTACTTATTTATGAAATATAAATCTACTCTATCTCACATCATATTTAGATTGTTTCTTTTTTTACCAGCACATTAAAATATTGAAAATTAAAATTTGCTATTATTTGCATTTAATAATTGTATTATTGCAAGACGATAATATTTTCAAAACATATAGAAATAGTTTTCTATGAATATAACCAATATTCGTGCAGAAATAGGGACCACTTGAAACTCTTCATCAACTGATATTGACTACTCTAACTAACCTCATTTATATTCATTGTTTTCAGATACTATATTATGGTCTTACTTTCTTTAAATGTTAAAAAACATTTATTCCACAAGAAGAGGAAACATGATTTCAAAAGTATAACATTCAGATAAATAAATACAATATAATGAATCTGATAATTCTGCAGGGAAAGGTCAAATCTGATATCAAGAACAGTTTAAAAAATTCATTTGAATCCTTTGTTTTTTTATTTCCAATGGCAAGGTAAGTACAAGAAGAATAAAAATAGTAATAATAAGAAAAATATCAGGAAAAAATACAAAAGAATAGACGTCCAAAAATGCAAAGATGACCGAAGTCATTGCCTTAAGAGTTCTCTCGCACGCCAGTAAAGCGCTGTCTCCGAGTCACCGTCAAGTACCGCACATCGTTGGTGGTGGTCTGTGTTCATTGGGTCTGTTGAACCACATAGGGGGCAGCTAGGATTCGAAAAGATTTTAATGCGATGGAGATGTTCTGCTAGACAGTCGGGCCAGTCAGAAGTCGAAACTGGACGACAGCATGCCGTCGCGGATTGCTGGTATTGCTAAAAGATCTTCAGCTCTCCAACGCTTTGACTTAATCTCATCTTGAATTTGTAACTTTCATTTGAATCTTAAAAATGCTAAAATAATACAATGAAATTGATGTGAGAATTATATGCAATGCATGAAATGAGCCACTAATTTTAACTCTTACTATTAAAGTTTAATTTATCATTTGTAAGGTTTGGGTAGAAAGAGTTTCTAGAAAAATTTTAATAGAAGCAGTGCAAAGGTCGGTGAAGTTTTCAGAAACTGCAATGAATCATTAACTACTTGTACTACTTCATTAAAAACAATAAACTACAATTCTGCTTTTCACCTTAGATATAACTTATAGAATACAAGTTAAAATTCTTTCTAATAGACCAATCGAAACTTGAGAAGAACAATCCATCATGAAAAATATTGCTCAGTAAACGTTAGACCTGAGATGAAACATTTTTTTTTGCCATAAGCGATCCATCAAATAAGTTTATATGCAAAACAATTTTCTCTAATTGTGATAATATTAAATATATGGGGGAATATTTCACAAATTAAAAAAAACCAATAATTCAAAGATTTATAAAAAAATAGCACTCAACATCAGCCAAACCAATGTTGAATAATAATATTTTTGAATTAACTTTATTCTTTTATGTATCGAAGTAATTAATATTTACTAATTAACTGAGTGTCTTAACACTGTCATCGCCCCATTTACACATAAAGCGCTATAAACACACCGCCTTTTTGAAAACTAAATGCCATCCTTATCTACGAATCCCAACTATGCCCCCCCGGTAATTCAAGTTAAAAACGCTGAAAGCACACATCTGAAGGTTAAGTGTATGGCGCTAATTACAGGGTATTTATCGAATGGTCACTCAGGAAGGACGACGAACAAAAGAACGCATCACATCCAGTGCTTGCAGACCATTTATTTAATTAGCATCGCCATTCGAAAGATAAAAGTATGATTTCAAAAGAAAAACAACTAAAGAAATGCTTTATGAGCAATTAAGAGTGACGCTTCAAATAGGAAGGATATCTAATTCCTGTAATTACTCATTTCAGGGTAGTGGATGTGCATCAGTTTGGACGTACAGTTACTTTTAATTTTCACTGTAACTGCACTGACATTTAAGAAATTAAATGCGCGATATGTAAGAATATTTGAAATCATGCTTTTAAGTTCAATTTCATGTGTGGTACAAAATTATTTTGTAAAACATTTATTTATTTATTATGTGTT
The DNA here is from genome assembly GCA_021605095.1 of Caerostris extrusa. Classification (NCBI taxonomy): domain Eukaryota; kingdom Metazoa; phylum Arthropoda; class Arachnida; order Araneae; family Araneidae; genus Caerostris; species Caerostris extrusa. The sequence continues at coordinate 62,376 of BPLR01018370.1, read as the reverse complement.
TTATACTTACGTTTTATGATTTTACTTGAAGAAGTGGCTAAGAATCTGGTGGTAGGTACCACAGGATTCGAGTCCCGGCAGTGCCATAGATGTTTTGTAGTGGTTTGGAATCCACTTTAAACTGTAGGTCTCAGCCTAATATGAATATGATCGTAGAGCGTTGTGGGGGTAGCGTTACTCGAGTCCGTAACATATCGTCAAGCTACACATGTCCTCTTGGTAGTGCTAAATCAGTAACTGTGGTGCAGACCTTGCTGATGGCATAAAAGATAACTGTCTAGTACCGTCAGTTGCATTAGGAAATAAAAACTTGAAAAGTAGATTGATTAGTCAAAAATTGCAATATTTTTCAACCAATATTATAATCCTTACAATGGTAGATCTGTAAAAAGATCGTCGCTGCCCTAGATGGTTCATTGGGTATCACATGCACATACCATGATGTCACCTCACTTTAAGACAAACTCAAGAAGGTCATCTGAGGAGGCTGCGCACAACTCAAACACTCTTTATACCAAAAAGAAGGACTTTTTGGCATTCAGATTTATCACACCTAGTATGTCAACTTTCTTTTACCAGGTATCGAATTGAGCTCTGTAAGTTTTCTTTTCACGATTTTTTTTTACAGATCTAGCATTCTACTGTCTTAATTTCTCGGTTGAAAAAGATTGATTTTTGAACTATTTAGACCAACTTCTTCAAGTTTTTATTTTCTAATGCAGCTGGCAGTAACAGACAGTTATATTATTCCATCAGCAAGGGCCGCAACCAAATGTTTTTATAACTCTTCCAGTCTTATAGACAAAACAATTAAGATATAGCATAAAAAATTAAAATTAAATATACAGAAAATAATGCATTTTCTAATATGTGTATTTAAATAAAAACTTAGTGTAACCTTTTCATTTTTCTAGATCATTAATATTTTAAAATATTAAATTTAAATTTATTAGTGAAATATTTTATTTTTAAAAATTATATCATAAGAAATAATTGCTTTGAACTATTTATTTAACCTAAAACTGACAAATAAGTAAAATGAATTACATGTGAAACATAAATCATAGTGAAATAGTTGTACAATTCAGAACTCCTTTTTCTATTTACTTAGAAAACTGAGAATATGCTCTTAAAATATGACAACATTCACAGAAATAACTCACAAATGTTCCTCTAACGGTTCTGGGGGCTCCATTATCACGCCCTACCCTTTAGTGAAATATTCCTAAAAGGAATTCCAAATAATCTTCAGACGAGGATCCTTAATCCACTGTCTTGAGTTCAGACATTGTTACTGCTGCTGCATGATGTGCGTTTCGGTTTCGTAGTTTCCATTTTCCCGACTCTTCCACTGTGCAGAAAGTCTAATGGTGGAACATCCATATTAGCTTCCGCAAATTAACTCTCTTGTCGTGAACAAATCTCTACAATTCCACTGTTACTGCTCAATGTTTACGGAACTTGTTAAACCGGTAGTGCGTAATTGTGTATTTTCATATTTCTGACTCTTATTTTCTTCTTTTGAAAAGTCTGGAGACCTAAATGTTTTATGATGAAAATAGTAAAAAAAAAAGTTAAAAAATGATAAAAATTAACTAATTCATAAAACTACCAATTTTAAAATCAATAAAAAATGGAATTCAAAATTCAAATATATGCAAAGCTACAAAACGCTCTGCTTTCAAATTTAAATAGTAATCTTTACAAAAATAAGTCTTCAAAAATTTTCAATTCTATATTTATAATTTTCCATAAACATTAGATTCTACTAGTTAAAGCAGTCGTTTACAAAACGTTTTGTATAGAAAAAATCTATTAAAATTTTAATAAAAATAAAAGAGCACTTAATGATACAGATATTGTTGAAAAATGATGGTAGTACATAATCATCATATTTTGCACATTTATCGATATGTATGTTACTAATGTTGTTTATTTTAAAATAATAAAAAGATTTTCGATCCTTACCCATGGCTCAATGTCTCAGTGATCCTGCACGGCTGACGAACGTGAGGGCTGAGGTTCAATCCGCTACCGGCATTATTGTAGGCAGTGTTTTAAAAACGAGGCGGCTCGACAACTTTTTGTGATATAATAATAATTATATAACATTACTTACATAAATTATTATAATAGTTTGTAAATATTAATGGCCTTTATTATGAGGATTTAATATTAAAATATGGCTTAATTTAAAAGTGTTTACATTATGTATTAAATTTTATTAGTCTTGAAATTTTTTTTTCGAAACAATACAGTAACTATAACAAATATTAAGCAGAACACTAAAATAACAATACTGTCAAAGTTGCCTTTAATTTGGTGAGATGATTAAAAATTTGAAAGGTTTGGGAAACTATTCTATTCTAGAATTTTGATATGAAAGATTATTCTTTTACTTAATATTTTTTAGCAATTTCTTATTACATTTTTTGAAAAATAATAACAAGATATTATAAGTTGAAATTTCAGTTGGAATATTTGTTTATAAAGCTTAGTAAAGTCTTGAGTAACTGTTTCTGATATTATCCGAGATCATTAAATTGTTATATGCCCTTAAAACTGTACATTTAATCTCATTTTTTTCTAGCTGGCTTGGATACACATCTTAATAAGACCAGAAGAGCTGTGGAGAATAATACGTTATGAATAATGTTGTATCACACATCAAATTGAATTTTAAAACATGATTTATAATTTCAAATTTTCTTAAATATCACACATTTAGTTCCTTCAATGTTAGTGCAGTTACACTATAAAATGAAAAAACGGTACTCAGAACTGGTGCACTTTCACGAACCATGAAATGAGTAATTACAGGAATTAGATGTCCTTTCCTATTTAAACCGTCACTCTTAATTGCTCATAAAGCATTTCATGAGTTGTTTTTCTTTTGAAATCATGGTTTTATCTTTCGAATGACGATGCTAATTAAATAGTACTCGAAATTAAATAGCACTTAAATAGCACTGCAAGCACTGGAAATGATGCGTTCTTCTGTTCGTCGTCCATCCTGAGTGGCCATTCGATAAATACCCTGCAATTAGCGCCCTACACTTAACCTTTCAGACGTGTACTTTCAGCGTTTTGTAACTCGAATTACCAGAGGGTGGGTGCAAGCATTGTTGGGATTCGTAGATAATGATGGCATTTAGTTTTCAAAAGGCAGTGTGCTTATAACGCTTTACGTGTAAATGGGGCGATGACAGTGTTAAGACACTGAGTTAATTAGTAAATATTAATTACTTCGATGAATAAAAGTATAGAGTTGAATCCAAAATATTATTCTTCAACATTGGTTTGGATGAAGTTAAGCGTGCATTTTTTAATAAATTTTTGAATCTTTGGTTTTGTAATTTGTGAAATATTCCCATTTATTAATATTGCCAGGCTTATTAAAATTAATATTATCAGCCTTATAATATTCTAATTTGACGGAAGATTTATGTCAGAAAAAAATTGTAATAAAATGTTACTTCTCAGGCAAATTGTTAACTGAGCAATATATTCATTGCAGATTGTCCTTCCCAGTTTCTGATTGTCTGTTTGGATGATTTTTAACATATATTATATAAATTATATTCATGTTGAAAAACAGAAATAAAGTTCATGGTTTTTAATGAAGTAGTATAAATATTTTATGATTTACTGTGGTGTTTAATAGCATATCACGGACCTTTGGAACGCTTTTATTAAAAATATTCTAGAATATTAACTAAGTTCAAGATATAACCTAAGTACTGAATTTTTGCAAACCTTTCCATTCTTAAGTAGCTACATTGTATAAAAAATAAAAAAAAAGATGAATCTTTCAACCCTACCTTACGTATCTTCTTTCCCCACAATAACTGCCAACGGTTACGTTGAACAGTTATTTACCAATCCCAGTGCGATAATGAAACTTCTTGGAAAAGCCGACGGCCTTTTATCAGTTCCAAGCCAAAATTCTTCCGACTTCATCCGTGATGGATTAAAATAGCTGATTATTCAGTCGATAAAGGATCCTTATTCTAAGACCCCTAATCCTCCCCATTACAGTGATGTTCCAGACGCTGTGCGCTCAGATATACTCTTTGGGGTATTAGGGGACAATAATCCTCCATCATTGCTCCTGATTCGACTCAATTTGTTCATAATAGTCTGGCGGGGAGCGTGCACGAGTCGGTCCCTGTAGCAGTAACTCAAAGGAAATGAATATTTTGTTCCGGAATCAGAAGAATTATGTCCCATAGGTTTGGTTGTTTAAACATGATTATCTGACTTTTTCTAGTAGAAGCAAACATGCTCATTTGTGAAGGTACTGAAAATGATGATACAAATATAATAAGTGAATGGAAAGTTCTTTGTGAGATATTTGAATTCTGTATTAGACAGAGTTGTATTAATCAATAATAATCTTAGATGTTGTATTAATCAATAAATAAGAAACACAAATAATAACAGGGTTTGATATAATATGTTTGATAACAATTAAATATTTGTTATTGTATGTGATAACAATATATTTTCGTCGTTTAATTACATTTATATTATATTTGGTTATTGTATTAAATGTGATAATGTTTTTTGTTGAATTTGTAATAATTCATTCTTCTTTTGCAACGCAATTTATTTTACTTTTGAATATTCTTTTAGAGATTCTTGAACAATTAATTCATCATGGAATTATTGATCTATTCAACATTATTCATGTGCCTATTGAATTTGTCCATTCTTGTAGTATTCCAATCAATTTCTTCATATATTTCTTGCATTATTAAATATTGGCATATTCTGAGTTTATTCATCCGTTCTCGAATGTTCATTTATGATAAATTGAATTTTGCCCAGCAGATTTCGCCTTTTCAATTCCTTCCATTAGCTCACACTCTCCCTATATATATATCTTGTTCATAATTTCAATCGTTCAAAAAATAATTTTTATTCATCCACTCAAGTTCAAATACATTTTGAACTTGTAGTGGATGACACTTGATGTTAATACAGTTTTTATAAATATTAATTCACTAATTAAATTTAATTAATTAATTTTAGTTTTTCTTTAGATTTAAGTTGCATGTATCTACCAATAGATGGCGCCAGATAAACTTAACAAATTGAATGAAAATTATTTATAAAGGACTTTCTGCAATATAGTGAAAAAAAAAAAAAGTAGGAATTGACTTAATTTTTTTTTTTATTTTACTTGTTTTATCTTATAATAACATTTCTTTTTTTTAATTAAAAAAAATTTTTTAACTATAACCTGATCATATCTGCTAGCACAAAAAAAAAAATGAATAAAAAATACCTAAAATTACAATGAGAGTTTAATGAAAAAAAAAACGTCTTGGGTGAATGATAATATCCTGCACACATGCAACGATCATTCATCTCAAATTCAATTCATACGATCAAAAGGTCATTATTAATTCAATTGATTTTAAGTTTCATTTTACATTTTCATTAAATTTCTAATTTTGAAAAAATGTATTTCGATATGTCTTCTTTTTTTTAATAATATTTTATACATTATTTTCTGAATTTATTGAATTGACTAATTTTTTAATGGATATAAATATTTGTTTTTATGCATTTGTTTCGTATTTGATCAATATCTCATCGAATCAGATAATAAGAATATACTAAAATTACAATTTCATTTGAGTAATGTCATCTGTTTATTTATCCTTGCCTTAAAAAAAAAAAAAAAAAAAAAGTCTTTCGTAACATAAAATTTTTTGTATTCATTTCTTTCAAGAATTAATTACATTTTTTATAACTCTCTTTATCGACTAAACCATATCCTTCAACATTACTTATGTAGTTTTTTTATTATTATTATTTATCTCCATGTTGATACCAAGAAAAAACCGTGATCTCAACTGTAAGCAAACCTCGTTTTCACCAAGGATTAAATTGAATTGTCCCCTCCGTCGAGCCTGAATCTGGGCCATCGATGCATATTTTAATTTTGCTGAAAAGCACACTCTCCTCGCATTCAGGACTCGCTTTTCGGTATAATTTTGCTTGTTTTCTATTCAGGCATGTTGCATCTTTAATTAAATCTTTGAACTTTTTGACAAAGGTATTACAAGGGACATGATAAATTTTTAACTCATGAAATGTGTTTACATATTTATATTTTGAAATTCAAAGTTTGGAACAGTTGTAGTTTGTTTGAAATAATAATACATAAAAATATGATTTTGATTAAAATGTTGAAACAAATTTTTTTTTCTCTTTGAAAAATCGTATACTTCTGTGAATTTTTAATACACATATAATTGTTATCAAAGTTTCAATTGATGTACACTTTTCGCTTAGAAAGTTAATCCACCACAAAGACAGAACTGTCACAATGGGATGAATTTTTTCATTCTTGTTGTTAACGATGTTGTAAATAAGTTACTACAAAAGGAAAATTAAAATCTGTTGAAAAAAAACTCTCAAAATCACAAGTTTGCAGCGTTTTCCCACGAGAAGAGATATAGCATTTCTCTTTCGGGCGAAAGGAATGTATATTCTTTAACAAGTGCATAACAACCATCGTGTATTGTGTACCCATTTTACAAATTTCATGGGCTATAGTGGGGTATTCTAACCAGACCCACACGGGTTACATAGGCTCCAATTCTTCAGATATAGTGGGCAATTAATGACAATGTTTATTATTGATACTGCAATAGATTTAATAACAACCAGCAAATAAAAGATTCGTTTAATACGTTGCTTTACCTCAACATGCATGATTTTCAAGTATTCCCATCAATCCACAAAAGAATACTGTAATATAATGTTGCATAATAGATTAATTTCTATTTTTTATTATCTTATAGCTAGTTAAATCTAAAGTAATGATAGGGAATTTATATATTTCTAAAAACATGTTGTCTTGGGAAAAGGCGGTAAATCAGGCACAAAAATCTTAATAACACAAATTTATTTTCTTTTGAACAAAAACGTCACGACATCATTTTATCTCACTTATTATTTAATCGTCACAATTTTTTTTTTTTTTTTTATTAAAGTATCAGTTTAAGTATAGCAATTATATATGAAGAAATGTTACAAATATTCTATAGAATCTACTTATGATATAGATTTGTTTTTAGTTTTATTTTATGCCTTTTTCGGTAGATATACAAAGCATGACGTAGTTTGTTGGAGTAATAGAGTTTGTTAGAAAAAAAATCATATATATATATATAGCATAAATATTTTGCAAAAAATGGAAAATATTTAAATAAATAAATATTTAAATACGATTTATTAAATTAAATACAGAGAATAAAAGGCTCCTTCTGAAAAAATACTTTCGCTTTATTAAACAGATTTCTTCTTTTATGCCCTCAGAAATGAAAAATGAAAGTTTCAAAATATGTTTAAAAAAAAGAAATTTAAATATAAGGAAAATAGTAAACATTTTATATGTTTATTCACAACGACATATATATACATATCCGAAAAAAAGGAAGAAATTTCAAGAAGAAATCTTCTAGATTTGCTGATTTGACTTTTTTTTTTTTTTTTTTTTTGTTAGTTTTGCTCGCTGGCAACTGGCAACTGGCGTACCGATTACGGAGTACCAACAGGGAAATACCCCAAACCTCATCTTAATTAATATATATGCTTGGAATTATAATAGGCTGCTAATTAATGTTAGTAAAAAATTAAAGATTAAAGTTTCTAAATTAATGTATGGTACTCAAAAAAAAAAAAAGAAAAAAAATACTATTTAAAAAAAGTAAGATAAAAAATAAAGAATTTAAAGTTAAGTTTTAAATTCGGTACAATTAGGGACCAGTTGTCGATGCCATAGACTATTGCAAAACGTAAACAACCCCCCAACCCGTTGCTTACTAAACACTGATTGGAGAATATGCTGAATCGTGGGAGCCAATAGGGAGCATCTGAAATAAAAATATTAAACAAAGTCCCCACAAAAAAGGCCCATCACAGAACCTGTGATTATTTTCCAAATTTTATAATTTTTATTTGATTTTTATTTTATATTTTTTATTTGATTTTCATTTTATAGTTTTTGTTTGATTTTTCAAATTTTATAGTTTTTATTTTTATTTTTATAATTTTTATATCTATCCTTTTATTTTCCTAACAAAAAAAAAGGGGTAAAAAAGCGAACGAAAAAAACCTAACTTAGTTACTAGTCGGAAAGTTATAATGAATTTAAAGCACAACGTAGCAATAAAAAGGGGAATAGAAAAAGGAACAGAGTTCTGATCTGAACCCTCAACCTCGCGGTCAAAGATCGAATCTTTACCTCTGCGCCAGTTCGTTAGAATTAAATTTACATTTAGTTTTAAGCCAAAAGTAATCGTCAGATACGCATTGAGATAACTTCTCAATGAGCAAGGCTCACCCATTACCTGAACTCGCTTGCGCTTGTTCAGGTAACAGCCATGGTGTTTCTTAACTTTAGGAAAACACTCATAGGAGACATCAGACTGCCCGTGGTCTTTTCTGGGAGCTCTTCACCCCAGGGTGATAGGTTGGCAGTCGACGGAGTTTTTGCTCGCAAGACGCAGCTGAAAAGGTTTGTTTGCCAGAAGACACGTCTGACTGTTTCCGTCAGATATATGTCAAAAGCTGGAAATTAAAACGTTTGTTCTATAAAAAGAGTAAACAAATAAAGGGATAAAAAATATCAATTCTCTTTTGTCTTTTTTATTGATATTAAAACAAGAAAAGTTCTTTCCAATTGATACTGCAAAAATGCCATTTGTCAGAAGTCATTTTCGTTAATATTTAAAATTGTACATTACTTTTTTCAAATCAAATAGCAATTTTACTATCTATTTCTCTAATTAATGAAGTTATAATATTTTTTATCTAATGAAATATGTTTGATAATTAAAAACATATTATTATTTTACGGGTGTATGGTTTTTTAGATGAAATTTTTTAATTTTATGAAAAAGAATATCAATAAAACATATAGCGTTGTTAAATAAAATGGTATTAAAGAAAATTTGTTTAAAATTATGTGTAAATTATAATTTAATTTATATTTTTAATCTTTTTATAAAATATACTATATTGTTTTTCCATGCAAAAAATAATTGTCATGAATTTTTATGCAAAATTTATTCACAAAATTTAAAAAATATTGTATTATTTTATTAAAATATAAACCACATCTGTGCATTTAAATATTTAGTGTAATGTATATTCATTTTATTTTTTAGACCTTTAATATTTTAAGAATATTAAATAACAATAATCATAATAATTATAATTATAATAGTCAGTAGTTAATAATTTGTTAGTAGTTTTCTTTTTTTTAGGTTTTTTTTCGGTGTAGAAAAAATAAATGGCGTGGGGAGTTTGTAAGAAAAAAATTCTTTAGCATATATGGATACATATTTTTTAGCAAATGGAAAATATTTAAATAAAAATTATTAAATTAAATATCATTAATAAAACCCTCCTTCTGAAAAATACTTTGGTTTTATTGAACAAATTTCTTCTTTTTATGCCCTCTAGAAATGAAAAATAAAAGTTTAGAATATATTTAAAAAAAAAGAAAAGAAATTTAAAGGTAAGAAGAACAGTAAACCTTTATACGGTTATTCACAGCGGCACATATACATAGCCCAATAAAAAAGAAACTCCATACTTCCTAGAAAAGTCTTCTGGATTTGCTGATTTGACTGCTTTTCGTGCTATATGTGTTTCATTTTGTTTTGTTTCATTTGTTATTTTTACTCAAAAGCGCAGTTGAAAAGGTTTGTTTGTCAGAAAACACGTCTGACTATTTCCATCAGATTTATGTCAAAAGCTGGAGTTCAAATCGTTTGTCTATAGTAAAAGAGTAAACGAATAAAAATACTGTGTCTCTTTTTGTCTATTTTATTGATATTAAAACAAGAAAGTCCTTTCCTGTAGATTCTGAAAATGCAATTTGTAGAAGTATATTTCCGTTAATATTCAAATTTGTAAATTATTTTCTTCAATTTTAGATATCAATTTACTACCAGTTTCTCTAATTAAAGATGTTTTAGTTTTTAGTATCCCAAGCTTTATGTTTGATAATTTAATACCTATTATTTTACAGAAGGTATAGTTCTTCAAATAAAAATATTTGTTAACATATTAGTAAAGAAAATTTTAATTTTATATAAAAGATCATTATACACACACATACCTGAGATATGCATACACATACCATTGATTTGTCTCACACTCACCTGAGTTTGTATACACATACCATATTTCCATAAACAGTTACCTGATATATGCATACACATGCATTGATTTGTATACACTCACCTGAGATTTGTGTACACAGATACCTGATATATGCATATACATACCATTGATTTGTATACACAGATACTTGATATATGCATACACATACATATTTGTATACACATTGTATATTCAGATACCTGGCCTACACATACCATTGTACCTGAGATATGTACATACATACCAATGATTTGTATACAGACACATGAATATGTATACACATACCATTCATTTGTATACACACACAAATTTTTACATACATATGCGGAGCTTCAAATTTATCTACTAATGTAACCTACAGATGGGGGAAGGTGAAATACTACATTGAATGATGAATTTTAGGTAAATTGCTTGCATTTGCATGTCATTTGAGAGGCAACCTGGAATTTTCTGCAAAATACGAAAATCTTATAAACTCTATATAAACTTCTTCTAATCTACACGTTTTTGAAAACAGTGAATGAAATGTATATTTGTAGTAGATCTTAACTCGAACCCGCTGCGCCAGTTATCATAGGGTGAAGCATGATTCAATATTACTAATATATTTAGCCAATTATCAAGATTTTTAAAAAATTTACAAACCATATCAGCACAAAATTTAGGAGGTTTTCACCTATGAATGCTATAGTAAATTAAATATAAATATTTTTTTGTTATTTCTTATGGCAAAGTTTATACGACATCAGATATCTTAAAAAAATAAACACAAAAACAAGACAGATTTGACATCAGTTATTCCATTCACTTATGTCTGGCAATCCAGTAACGCTTTCCATAAAGAAACAGGAGACAGTGCAGAAACAGGAAGCATGGTGACACATGTCCATTTCTTCCTGGTTATAACACAGGAGACAAAGAGGGTCCGGAGTCAGTTTAATTTTGTGAAGGTGCTTGCCGAGACAATCGTGACCACAGAAAAGCCGTAGCAATGCCATCGAATTTTCTCTAGGGCTTTCAGAGATATCATGATTAGGATCGTACCAGTGCTTGTGATTGTTTCTAGCGGCAACATCTTCACAGAAGAAACACTTAAGGTTGTATCTACAAACAAAGATTTCAATGGTTCTATTATTTTCAAGGGCTTTCCAAGCAATTGTAAAAATATTCTGTGATAAATATCAATTTAATAAGCTGAACAAAATAATAATGTAATAGCGCTATTTATTATTTATTTTTGAAAATTTGGAACAAATGTTTTAAAATAATTTTCAGTTAAAATGTTTTAAATAATTTTCAATTCAAATGTTTCAAAATAACTTTCAACACTCTTTTTTCTTAGCAAAACATTTACCAATACGCTTACAATTATTATTTAAAGGAGTTTATAAATGGAGGCTCCTCTGTTGATACGCTATTACTTGTCGATTGAAATGAGTTTGGTCCTGTGGACCCTGAATAATGATGTTAGTTTAAAAGCAATCTATCAGGACAAAGAATGATTTCAACTCTCTAAACCGTAGGCGAAAGAAAGTTCTCGATCTCTGCTTTATTTCTATCCTATCTTTAGTTTCTTTTTATATATTTTCAATTCCTTGAAGTCCGAATAATAGAGATGTAATGAAAAATAACAACCGAGAGCTTTACTTTCTCGAACTTTTCTCTTGCCAAGATTTATTTTCAACTTGTCCCCTGAAGATGAGATAAAAAGTGTTTTGATCCTATAAATTTCCGGTTTATGGGCCTTTCTAGTTCAAAGACGAAGTGTTTTGATGTAAGTATTTTATTACTGTATCTTCAATTTTTAATCATTTAACCAATTATTTTTAAATTATTATCATCACGGTAATTCTTGTTTAAAGAATCATTTTAGCCATTGAATTATTTTTAATGATTTATTCATTTTAATGAATTAATCATTAAAATTATTTTTTTTTAATTTTTAATAACTTTGATGATTGCTGAATAGTAATAAATGTGGGCTATAATTTAATGAATTGATCTTGGAAAGCAATTTTTTGGATATAAATTGTAGGAATTGTGGGATTGTATATGGATATGTATTGTATTGTATGGATTGTATATTTTATATTCATATAATGCCTTACATATGTAAAAGAATTATATGGATTGTAAGGAAAGCAATTGTATGAATTGTATGGTAATCAATTAACAGCACATTCAATTTTCACATGTGACAACTCCTGATCCATTTTGCAACATGCATAACTAGCGTAAAGTAAATATTCGATTCGAATCCGCAGGTGGACGTCCGTTGCAGTCCCTACTTTAGGAACGAGGAGATGTGGTGGTGATAGTGACATTGATCACGTATCACATCGATATTCAGGTTGCCCTGGCAGCAGCTTTCCTGATTTTCTTTTATTTTAACAAGCAAATGTGGAGCAATTACACCTAAAAGTCATTCCTGAAGGCAAGGTCCTCGCTTCATCACCCATCGATGCCATCCATCGGTCCCGCTATTAGTGGTATATATAAGTGGAACAAGAGGTCTCTATGTGTACTACAAAAAAAATCAAATGCAGTTTATTTTAATATAAAGTAAAAAGCAATATTGAAAGTCCCAGTGAGTATGTTGAAAATGGACACCACTATAAATCCATAGGTCGGAATGTTCTTCCATTGAACTATAAGAGAAATAGGAGGTTGTGAACCATGCTGTTCCTTGATTGGTGGTTTCACCCAAATATGCTGTTGTAATGTAGCAGGCTTCTAGTAACTGTACCTTGGTAATGTTGAATCTGATTTTTTGTTCCTGCAACACTTGATATCTAAATAATTGATAAGTTCCTTTGTTTTAAGAGTAAAGAACAGAATAAATATATTAGATAATTTTTATAGTACATTTGCATATTTTTATAATATATGAAATAAACCTTTATGAGCTAATGAATAAAAATGTTTATGTGTTCTATATTACATTAGATAAGTTTATATTTATGTGTTAATAAAAAGCACAATTCTAAAAGAGATAAAGGTAATTCATGGCATAAGTCTTCATTCTATAAAGAGAATTACACGCCTTTTATCAAAAATTTAGCTGGTTATATTTCTTAAAATTTTGGATTGCAGCATAATCGAAACTAACGAAAATTTTATAATTTTTTGTGGAAAGGAATATAATTATTTTATGAATAGAAATTTGTATGACTTTGATATCCTATTTTTCTTGAATTTGTTAAAAGAAATCATTCTAACTTTTTATTTGGTATTATTTCTAATGTTATTATATGATGTACGGCTTTGAAAACAAATAAATGTTATGAGTATGGGAAACAACAATATGTTGAAAATAAAATATTATGGCTCCTTTTATAGATTTAGACACCGTTTTAAGATCTTATGTAATTGAAAAGTTTTGAAGAAAATTTATTTATGCATTTCATTCCTAGAAAAGTGATACACTTCATTTTTGAAAAATAAAATATTTTTATAAAAACAGATTTTTAGATCTATTCTTCTATTTGGCTACCATGTTTTTGAACTGAAGAGGAGACCATGACTCTATACTCAAATGATAATAATTATTTAGACCTTTGGGAGTCATTGTTTCAAAAGCTTCATTACAAACTTTTCAAAGAAGCACAAAGAGTCTTTCGAATATTATCTCGAATATAGGTGATGATTTTTCCAAGGAAGTTTGGTGTCAAGAGGCGGAAATTTGAAGAAACTATTATACGACAAATGAATATCCAACGTAGTGTGAAGATTTAATAATAGGTGATGATTTTTCCTCGAACTCGATACATAACTCGAATGATTGATTTTTCCAAGGAAGTTTGGTGTCAAGAGTGGTAAATTTGAAGTAACTATTATAGGACAAATGAATATCCAACGTGGTGAAAGATTTAATAATTTAACACCGAATATAAAATAAATATCAAAATTGTCGTAAATAAGTTAGTAAACCAGAAGTATATAAATATTTTTGAAATAGACATGAGTACTAAGAAAATTTTTGTTTTAATTTTAAAAATCTAAAATTTAATGATCAATTTAAAAATTAAAAATTAATTAACCTAATTTAATTAACTATTTAAAAATTAAAATCATATAAACATTTTTGAAATAGACATGAGTACAAATAATTTTTTTTTAATTTTAATTAAACTGATCTTTAATTTTTTGACAAGTGAAAAAATTGATGTCAAAATAATATTTTATATTTATATTAATTTCTTAAAAAAATTTCGATTAAAGTTTAACTTTCTATAACGTATTTAGATTCATAATTCGAAAGAATAAATTACGATCAATTTTAAATATAATTTTTTTATAGTAATATTTTATTATTGACATATAAATGAAATATAAACTAAAAATAACAACGTTAAAATTATTGGTGCTTTACAAATAGTTCTTAAAATTTATTTAAAATGATTTTCAAAATTCATTCAATTACTAACTCAATATTTTAGGAACTAAAATTTAAACAATATCATCGCAATAGAGGAAAAAAATCTATAGTTAGCTATAAAATGATAAAAATGACTTCCGTAATAAAATCCTTAGTTTTTGACATATAAAATCACAAGCATACTTATCGATATTTCTTTTATAAACCTAACTAAGTTTCAAAATAAATCTTATCCTCAATTTATTTATTTTCTCTTTGTGCTATTAAAGTTTTTTTAAAGCAAACACGCTACTTCTAAAATACCAACGCGATATCTAACACATGCACTTTATCTTATAAAATTAGCTTTCGAGCATATTAATGCGATTCTAAAAGAAGTGGGAAAAAATGCAAATACTTTTCCAAGACAGAGTGAAAACTTAAACTGATATTTAACAGCTCTGGTGTCTAAAATGCTGATTCAATTTTCTAAATTTCACTTTGATAGGTCCCTTTGGAACTCTGAATATTTTTTTTTTCATACAATATTCTGAAAAGCTAGAAAATAAAGAGCACACAATCGCCGTCTATTAGCCATCTTTAAGAGCAAAGTCAAAAATTTTGCTACCTTTATTACGTCATTTTTCTCGTCTAACTATGGCAAGTGTCATGGGTCCCCATTAACAGCTTTTGCTGCCATTTATTAGCCCAGAACCTACCAATGCAAAAACGGCCTTTTCACTGATGAAGAATCATTAAAGAAAACTTCTACACTTCTAAACTACACTCGTAATAACCAACGGTGAGACGTTTTACAGCTATAAGATATTTTCGCAGCTTATGAAGACCATTTAGATGTCGTATTTCTTTCCAAGAACCAGTGAAGGAATCGTTCTGAGTTTTATATTACTTTTGTTTTGTGCTTTTGATGGTATGTTTACAGGATATTAAACACGTATATTAAAGTGGTAATAAAAAATGTGTGATTAAATTTTATCAATAGTGCGTGTTAAATGTTTCTTAATGTTAGAAACCAATTGATTTAAATCAAATTATTAGATATTATTTTTTGTGCTAAGATATTATTGCGGTTTTTATCATATTTTTTTTAATGAAGGATTAATTGATTTAAAGTTTTAATATAAAAATAAATGCGCTACAAGCAGTTACTTATGTGATTAACGTTATATTATTAATGTTGAATGCGATAACATTAATTGTTATATAGTGTTATTATTAATAATGTGGCTCATTATTATTAATAATTAACATTGTTATGTTATTATTGTTATGTTATCTCATTCTAATCATTTGGTCTTCTTCTAATGAATTGCCTACAATATTGATATGATAATCATTCCTGTTTTGAATTTCATTTAAAACTTCATCAGACACAAATTACAATATGAAGAGAAGTAGATTTACAATTATAAATTAAAACTTATGAGTGTTATAAATAGTTTGTATACATTAATCTTTATTTTTGATTATTAAAAGAAGAATAATTAATTACTTATAATGAAAGCCATCTTTGAATGCAATGGCAAAACTGACAAGAAAACGAGCAACACTATTATTATTTGGGCTCACATATTTCTCTGAAATACCACAGGGCGCACCCAGAAATCTTAAGTTGCTGCAGTGCACCATGGCGTACCCTTTGAGAGCACGTCTATACCATGGCTCCCGTAGCTGCACCCCAACTCTTCAAATTTACATATAATTAGGATGAAGTTAAAATTCATGCTTTTCATTTATCTGCGAAATTCACTTCCCATTCGACAGTAATTAGCCCCCTCTGGACTGGATATATATCTATTATCTGAAAAAAAAAGATGAAAGATATTAATTATCTTAGTGTAAATAGATATTGGAGTAAATAAGTATGAGTAACTGTATTAACATCAGAAATTTGAACATCTTGAATGCTTTTAAAACCCTTTATTTATTTGTCTTTTCATCTTAATAAATATGGGTTCTTTTTATCTTTGTTAACCTTTCAATAAAGTAAAAGACGTTTATTGAATACATTATTTCATTACCTATAATATAATTATAGGTAGTTTCTTTTTTGTGTGCATTGGATATTCAAGAAAGTAAAAATATGTTTATTTATGACACATTTTATTCAAACTAACTTATTAACGACAAATTATAGTAAAAACTCCTCAAAAGATTAGTAGATCATTTGTGAACTGCTCTCCAAGATTAAAATTAGACATTGTAGAAAAAATTGATTATATACAGTAGAAGAAATTGACTATGATTATTGTACTGTCATTGAATCCTTTTTATGTAGGATCCAATAAACCCTATGCTGTTCAAATTAATTTTTCTCATTTCCTGTAATCTAGTCCCAATTAATTTTTTTTCTTTCCCGCTAGTCTGGTCGAAATTGATTTTTGATTTATATCAAAGTATTAGCCATTTTAGTTCAGTTTTCATATATTTCTATGCTGCATAAACTAGAAAGTAAAATGAAATTTAAGTTTGTAACAAGATTTTACCATAGCACATTATAGCTATTTATATAGCTTTATACGAGTTTATCATAAATTAAACATCATTTTTGCAGACACGAACTGACATCATTTAACTGTTTCCGCAGTTAACGGCTTTTTATGAAGAAAAATAATTGCAAATTATAAAAAATATTTTAGTAACAATATAGTGAAAACATTGAATATATAAAAATATCTATCTATCTATCTATATATATATATATATTAGATATACAAGTATTAATGACACTTTTAAAAACAGGCATAAAACATGAGCTGTTCCTTACTTGAAGAATATTCGAACAAGTGAATTTCAATAATGAATTGCTTATTAGCAGATTGGGAGACCTGCAGTAAGCATAATAATTATCAATGGTGAGATCATTAAAGATAGTTATTATGATACATAATATAGAGATAACTGGCGTATTATTAGCAATTAATTAAATAGCTATTGTTCAAATTAGCATAACACTAAGTTAGATTCAGACTAGTATAGCACTTATGTGATCCGTAAATTCAATTTGAAATTTAGCACAACAACTTCAGAACATTCGTAAATTTATGGTCATGAATCAAACTGAATTACGGAATTAAAAAAACCATATGATGAAAAGTTTCGAATTAAATAAGAAAAAGTATTTTTTTCGATAATATTTATTTCGTATCTCAATATTAAATAATGACAAGAAACTTGTCCTAGCAAAATGATTTTGTTACTTTTTTTTATTGTCATGTTTCCGGGGCAAGTAGCCATAGCCTCTAGTCGTTACTCGTTTAGCACCACCCAGGGGACACATGCGATTTAAAATTGTCAAGGACTGGAGTAACATTAACTCCTAAAGGAAAAGATGAAGCTTCCGGACAGTATATTATCCCTAAATATTAAGTCATCGTATATTAGTGAATTGCTATGTAACAGCAAAGGAAAAGTCGGGGAGACAATCGGGAGGACTTGAAAAAATTGAGTGGAAAAAACGCAATGAGGCTGTGGTCCATTTTTAGATTCAGAACTGGACACGACAACAGGGGCGAACATCTGGCCAAATAGGGATTGTGAACTCCGATATAGATTTTTATATAATGGGGAGAAAATGAATATGGAACATCCACTTGTTTCCTCGGGACTGGACTTAACTTACAACAGAATGATAACTTGTGTACTCTTTACTGAAGGGCCAGAGAAAACATGTCCTGATCTCACAGTATTTTATTATGATGCTTCTAGTTCTTAAATTTTCATCTTTAGAATATTGAACTTGTTTTAACTGTTTTTAAGGATATTTGGTTGTTGTTTGTTAGAAATATCTGGTATTTTTACCTTGTAATTTTGCTTATAAGTTCTTTTTTGTTTCTACGGTATGAATCCAAATTTGTATGGATTAATACCTAATAAAGGCATACGTAGCAACAACAACAACTTTTTTATTGTTAAAATCTCAGTTATTTTAACGAAGCCAAGATGTCCGCCAAAAACTTTGTTCATAAAGTTTTGCTAATAAGATACCATGGTTCCAATACAACCATGGTTCCAATACATGATACCATAGCCAATCATTTAGGTCATATATGTAAAGTCATATTTTTAAAAATATATATATAAAATATTTAACATTCATACATTGGTTATAAAAAAATCAGCAGGCTGGGCTTATGGTAAACTTTATTAATTGATATGTAATACATCTAAGTGACAAATATTTTATAAATCGCAGTATTACACATTTTTGTATGCCTTATTTAAAATTCAATTGAGTTTATTGTTATTGCTACAAAATATACATGATCCCAACTTGTATTATGTGTATCATTAAGTAAAAATAATTCAATTACCATAAACGGCATGCGTTGTAGATAATATTTTGAGAAACGAACAGAAGTGATTTTGTGGAAATATTCACAATTTTATCCAAAATTCAATAGTTTGAAAATACTTTATTTAAATTATTCCCGAATTATATTATACTTGCTCAACCATAATAGCATTGACACACCAGAGAGCTTTCATTATAAAATTGCCAGTAGCTTTGATAGTTTGTGTCAAATTAACCAGCTATAAACAACATTATGACTATATGAAAAAAAAATCTCCATCTTCTATCTAACCAAATAGGTTTATTAAATTATAATTATAAAGTACAATCCGCATTTATAAGTATAATTATAATTCTATTTAGTTTAACTTCTTGTTCAAATTTGGCTAGCAAACATGGAAATATAATTTGTCGCATATTATCTCAGATTAGATTTATATAAAACTGAATTCTGTTAAAATCACATTCAAAAATCATTAACTCGTGAAATTCGGGAACTCAATCTACTGAAATTAAATTAAGCCTTCCGATAGACACCAATTTGATTAAAGCGCTTACACTTCAACATTAATCCTTTTATTCATTGGGCGAAATGCAATGATGAATTGATCCCAATTCTTGACATCTCTCCCCCGATACAACACTAAGTGAAATGCCAGACATAGGTTAAATTTATCAGTGGGTGCTCCAGCACAATTGGAAAATCAAGTGGTTTGCATTTGACTTTTCAACAGCTCACAATGCGGGAATTACAATTATTCCCAAATGCATATAATTCAGATTAATAGATGCTTATCATTCTATCTGTATTCCTCTCTCTCTTTATATATATATATATATATATATATATATATATATATATTTAGAGAGAGAGAGTGGCAGAAACGTAACATGCAATACACAAATTAAAACATGAATGTAAAGGAATAAATTAAAAACACGAATAGTTTTATAACAGTTTTCGCTACCTGTAATTTTGATGTGTTTCATAGAAACACAGTCATCGACATATATGTGCCCGACTCGTGGCTCAGTGGCAACGCGCGCCGCTGGTGAGCATTAGGAAGAAGTTCCAATCCGCTGGCTGCACTGTTTCAAAAAAAAAAAGGAGAGATTCGATGATGTTGGTGATGCTCAGCATCTTGTCTTGTTAATCAGACTGTCTGGTGGGAGTTTTCTCCCACATGATACACAAATGTGGGATATTTCCCCCTAAAAATTCTCCCGGAAGGCACTGCATTCCTTCTTCAGCTACTTGCAGCCACGTCAGATTTTTAACTGAGGGTGCTCCATCACAACAGAAGCCTCTATAATAATATCAACATAATAAGAACAACAGCAGAAGAAAAATACTCTCCCCTTCCTTCCTTCCATGAGACCATACGGGTTCTTGAACTTGCCTAGATGTTGCTATCTACCAAGTAGGATAAGAAACAAGAGCATATACATATGTCTAAATAAAAAGCACGTCCTTTGAAAAATATCATAAATTACAATGTATGTAAATAAGAACAAATGATCACATACAGGTGTACAGAAAATTGATCCGCATCTCCTTCCACCTTCATTGAAAATTTCAAAGCATATTTTTAGAATTTCATAAGCAAAAATCATCATCAGAAGGAATCTTATCGTGTAAGAGTCCATGAATGGAAACGTGATCAGAAGGCGATGCATGCCATATGCCATACATTACATGGCATGTGCCGTACATTACATGCAGTGTCCATCAGTGCTTGTGAACAGAGCAGCACTTTTCTGGGCATACGTTGCTCTTCCAAGATTTTTATTTTTTAATTATTATTGTTTCATCATGAAATGATTATTGAATGGATTTTTTATTTTTAAATTGTTATTGTTTCATCATGAAATGATTATTGAATAAATCTTTTATTTTTAAATTATTATTATATCATTATGAAGTGATTATTGACTGAATATTTTATTTTTCAATTATTGTTGATTCTTCATGGAATAATCATTGAATGAATCTTTTTATTTTTAAATTATTATTGTTGCTTGGTCATGAAATGAATCTTGAATGATATTTTTTATTTTTGAATTATTATTATTTCATCATGAAATGATTATTAAATGAAATTTTTATTTTTCATTTATTATTCTTTCATCATGGAATGATAATTGATTTTTTCTTTATTTTTAAATTACTATTGTTTCATCATGAAATGATTATTGAATGAATTTTTATTTTTAAATTATTATTGTTTCATCATGAAATGATTATTGAATGAATCTTTTATTTTCAAATTATTATTGTTTCGTCATGAAATGATTCTTGAATGAATTTTTTTTTTTTTTAAATTAGTCTTATTCCATTATGAAATGATTTTTTGAATTATTTTTACTTTTAAAATAGTATTATTTCAAAATGAAATGATTCTTGAATGATTTTTTTTTTTATTTTTAAATTATTTGTTTTTTATCATGAAATTATTTTTGAATGATTTTTTATTGTGTAAATTTTAAAACAAAGAATTGAAAAAAACTCTACCATGTATCTGAAACATGTCTTTATAAGAAAGCCAACTTGAAGTTTTGCATACTAATTTATAAAGAGAAAATATTATTGTCATTGGCATGATTTTAGTTACATTCATTTAATAGAATAAATACCAGAGGAAATTAATTCGCTAAATTTGGTACTTTGATAATATAAATGAAAGAAAATCAAACAAAAAATTTCTTGCATTTTATGTTATATTTTAATACATTGCATACAGTAATGCAAAATTTCTCTGGCATGAAAATGAATAATACATGCTATAATTTTCTTTTATAATAATGTCCAGTGCATAATTTATGTTTTGTAGGACATTGCAGGTGGTTCCTATGTGCATGAAATATTAAAATATCCATGCAGATACATAGTCATTGAAAGAGAGTAATTTGGCACTGAAGCAAAATTGAAATCTACAAAAAAACATCTAAACAGTATTAAAAAATGAATAAATAATAATAAAAAAAGCTTAAGTGAATATGGTACCTAGGAATTTCAAAAAAGGTAGGAAACAATTCAGATATATTTATTTATATTCAATATTTCTAAATGCTAGTTTTTAATGTGAAAGTATTAAGTAGTTTGGTAACTTTTATTACATTCTATTCCTGTTAGAAACATAAATTAAAAGTTAACCTATTAAAAATTAGAAGTAGATTAAGAAGAAAATATTGAAAAGAAGCTATCTTCGCGAGAAAACCTCGCGAAGATACCCGCGTCCTGTTCCAGCAAACATGATGATTAATGTTACATTTGAAATGATTAACAACGTGAGACCTTCATTTGTTGAGAAGGTTTGTTTTGTTTTGTCGGTCTACGGTCATGTTGTGTTCATTATGGCTAACCAGACCAGGACCTACAGTTTAAAGTGGATTACAAACCACTAACAACCATCCATGCCACCGTCCGGTTTGAACCTGAGGCCTGTGATACCAAAGGTCTGAGCTATAGCCAATTGGCCACCACGCCGCTTGTTGAGAAGGAGAAGATGTGCTATTTGAATAAAATGTTTTTATATTTGCGTTTAGTAAGAACATGTTTGAAGATATCCCTAAAAATACAAAATATAGATTTTAATAATGTTTTATATAATCGCCATATTGTTACCTAAGAGAATATTTTATTGTTACCTCTGAAAAAATAGTTCACAAATATCTTCCTTCTTGTATATGCGATTAATTTACAAATTCGAAAAAATCGAAATTTATTTTAAACAAAAGACAAGCAGTTCGTCTATCATCATCAGTTTTTTAAAGATTTAGCAATTATGCAAGTACGCAAAAACGCTCTAGTCATATTAGATCGAGACCTACTGTCTTAAGTGGTTATAAAGTGGTTAAGTTATTCACTACTATAGACATCCGTAGCATCAACATTCACTTTGCTATCAGACCCCATTATTGTATATGCATTTTTGATATTTGTCATATACGATTTTAAGATAGTTTTACATAATCGCCATATTGTTGTTTTTTTTTTTATAAATATGCATAAAATTAAATTTTGAAAAAATATTTATTGCAACATTGAAGTTTATGTTTCATTTGAAATGATTAACAACGTGAGATCTTCATTTGTTGAGAAGGTTTGTTTGTTTTGCCGCTCTAAGGTCATGTTGTGCACATGAGGGGCTAAACAGACCATGAGCTACAGTTTAAAGTGGATTCCGAACCGCTAACAAACATCCATGCCATCGTCGGAATTTGAACCTAAAACCAGTGATACCAAAGGCCTGAGTGTTAACCAATTGGCCACCAGGCTGCTTGTTGAGAAGGAGAACGGCAAGCAAGCAACTTGATGAGATATTTGAATAAAATGTTTTTATATTTGCGTTTAGTATAAGAACATGTTTGAATATATTCCTACTAATACAAAATAGAGATTTTTATACCGTTGTATATAATCGCCATATAAGTCAATTAATTTACAATTCGAAAACGAAATTTATTTTAAACAAAACACAAGCAGTTCATCTATCATCATCAGTATTTTTTTTAAAGATTTAGAAATCATACAAGTATATCATATCAATTACTTCCCTAAAACAAAATAAGTCTTGCATTATGCTCATCAAAAATATGTCTGGTAGATAAAATTCTTTCTATCTTAATTTCTTAATTTCTGGCATTCTAATAAAATATGCACCACATTATATCGCTCCCTGACATAACGAAGGGAACTAATTCAACAAATATTTCAGCACCGATTTGGAGGAGTTATTAAAATCACATACCCACATAAAACTCACGCATTCGTTACCGGGAGGTTGTTTGTGCAGTAGATTAAGAAGAAAATATTGAAAAAGAAGCAATCTTCGCGAGAAATGTGTAAATATTGATAGTGTTTCGGCCTCGTTTCTGGAAAATAAACCTGCGTCCTGTTATCTCGGCGATATTTCCCAGCAAACATGATGATTAATGAAGCATGCTTTCGTCCAAGGCTGCATAATAAGTTCCAGCTAAAATTGAAACTATACAATGTAAGATGACTTTGTTTTCGAACTGTTCAAATAAATTATAATATTGAGAGTTTGAATCCATTTAGATTTGAACTTCATTAGGATTATCATTATGAAGAATTATTATTTTTATCTTATAAAAAAAGTCTAAATAATTTCTAAGGCTCATTAATTGATTTTTTTAAATCTTTCATTGAATTTCTTCATTATTTGTATATATTTTTGTTACATATTGTTATGTATAAAGATTTATGTTATATTAATAATAATTTTGTCTGCATATTATTGTGCAAGAATTTTCTATTATTAAGTAATCATTAAGTCCTTATTTTCTGCTGATTAATTCTTATAAAAGATAGGTAGATGAAATTATATTCATTTAGTTAACAGTTTGATTGATGAAATTATATTAATTTTATATAATAAAAGCACATTCCAAGGCCTTCTTCCTATTGGCAGATTTTGAAATAGGAGATGTTTTCTTTTTTATGGTGTAAAGATTTCAGCCCTAACATCACATTAGACCGGGATCTATGGTTTAAAAAGGATTACGAACCACTACCGACTCCAACTCGAAACCTGTGTCACCAAGCAGGGCGTTTGTCATCAGCATATGGTTTTATCGGCCATCAATCCCCCAATAAAAATTGATCACAATTATAAATTTCAATTATCAGCAAAATCTTCAGAGGAATTTAATTTTCTGAAAGTTAATTTAAAATTGCTACTGAAAATTTTCTATTCAAAACGATGTTTAGCCTTCTACAGTGTAACAAAACATTTTAGAGATCACTATTGGCTATTTATTGTAAAAATATAAATTCGAATTCTAACGATCATTATTTTATTACAATTTAAAAACATTTAAAAAAGAAAATAAACTTCATGGATTTATATTTAATTATTTTTTATTTTATTAATGTTTATTTAATTTATTATTTGCGATTATATTTTTACTTCATAAATAATGAACAAAGGATTGGTATAAAATTTATTCTCTTTATTACAGTATGTTGTAATATAAATATTTATAATTTTCAAATGTTTATCTTAGTAAATCTTATTTTTGTAATAGATTTTAAAATCATCTGTGGAATACAGATTACAGCTTTAATTCTTTTATTCTAATGGAAAATGAAAATTTTGGCTTATAAACTTGTAATAATTTTATTTCAAATAAATAATTAGTTTCCGTGAAAAAAAAAAAAAAAAGAAGAATTGTGTTAAGTACATTTCTTTAAAAACATGAATAGTTGTTAAATTTTGTTAATAAATAATTGTTAAATTTTGTTAAAAATAGATCTTATACTTATTTATTTCTTATACTTCTTTATCTTTTATTTTATGTTGTGAAAAGTGTTTTGTTTTAAAAATACGAACTCTACTGTGTATGTAGACAATATGAAATACACTTACCTCCAAAAGTTAAGGAATAACATGTTTTTCAAAGCTCACCATAAAAAATGACAGTAACAATAAAATATATAGTTTATATAAATGATAAAAACGAACTTTATGCAAATTTATGCAAAAACGATGGCTAACCCTTTTTTTATAGAAAATGACAGGTATATATGAGTGAGAGAAAAATATGCAAATATCAGGCTTTCGTAATTACGCTTATAACTTTTGTTGATTTACAACTTTTGTTACCAGATTCGTTGAAAATTGGCAGTTGGGTCCCGCAATGGAGGGAAATGGGGTTGTCTCAGACTGATGCAGCTAGGCGTCTTAATGTGTCTCGCAGTGTGGTCCACATTGGCCTGCATGTGTTCCAGTGAAGAACTGCGACTGGTTTTGAGATATCGGGATGAAATCCTTGATCCATATGTCCGCCTATATGCCGGTGCAATTGGCAATTTTTTCATTCTGATGGATGATAATTCACGACCTCACCGAACTGTAGTTGTTGAGGAATATCTCGAAGTTCTTGGTTTGGAACGAATAGAATGCCCAACTTCATCTCCAGACCTGAATCCGATAGAGCATCAAGGGGACTATCTTGGTAGACAGGTTTGCTACTTTAAGACCTCCTCCATGGTCTTCAGGAGAGCTGGAACAAAGCTTACTCCATGTCTCCAACATGTGGACATGGAGTAAGTGGAGTGGAGTAAGGAGTAAACTTCGCATTAAGTAAGCATTGTAGAGTAAGCATCGTTTCTAATTTCGGTAACCGACAACTTAATTGACAGTATGTAAAATCGATGCCGCCAATGCATTGAAGCTAGGGTGGGCATACCCCTTATTAAAAACTCATTTTTGTTATGTTTCTATGACATTTTATCACATAAAACTGTGATTATTATTTTTGCCAATAATGAACTTTTCCAGCGAGATTGCTTTTTTTGTTGTAAATCACTTTTGATTGAGAGTTTTTCTTATGTAAACTTCTATGTTGTAGTCAATACATAACAGTTTTATGCACATGTCATCCTAACTTTGGTGTTTCTACATTCATTCATTTGCAAATTAGGTGCAAAAACCGGTTGTTCCTTAACATTTGAAGGGCAGTGTATGATCAAGTTGGTTAACATTTGGGGATCTTCGCTAATACTTTTTGATTAGAAATTGTACTTTTTATTCGACATAATAATGTCCAATTTGAATTTCCAAAAAGGACAAGAATTCCATACTACAGCTAATTATATCCATGCATAAAAATTCAGACAACACCAAATTTTTTTAGTTTTACCCAAATTTAAAAAATTAGAAAATTTGAAAATTATTTGAAGGAAAAACGTTCTCAAATGAAATATTTACTAGTAACCATTTAGATTAATAATGTATGTACGTTCTCAATATTGATTAAAATTTTAATTCTTCATATAGAAACAAGAAATTTAAAAAATTCTTTTTAATTATTGTGTGTTTATTTATAATAGATTTTGTTTGCTATCCAAGAGTTAACAGCTTTATAAAAATTTATTTTTAATGAAATTTGTAATTATTAAATTTATATCCGAAGAAACAGTTATTCTTTTGTAAAAAATATCAAAATATTTATTAATAGGTTTATATAGAACAAAATAAGTAAAATATTTATTTAACATATTAACTATACTATATTTGAAATATATATATATATATATAAATTTCATGATCTTCCTTATTTTTAGAACCCTTTTTTACTTCCAAAATTCTTTGATTAAATGTATATCCTAAGGTTCTTTCTCAATTACTGCTACATAAATGTTTTTCCATTTTTGTTTCTTTTTTTTTCCTAATTAAAATTTAACTGTGTTAAGATTAAACAATTTTTTATTGCGATTGGTAAATAATGTATTTTATCATTAAAATTTATGAAAGCATTGAAAGTTTTTTTTAAAAGTAAATTCAGAAATATACGTAAATGGCATATTTTAACTATTTGTTTTCCTAAATATTTCTTGATCTATATATCATTACTACAAAATATTTAAATAATTTTAAAAAGTTTTAAAAAAGACGAATGTGGCTTTTACTTTATAGAATTTTAATCAATTATTTTTTTTTAAAAGCTAGATCTAATACAAACAATTTTAATATATCCTGTTTATGAAGAGCATGTACCCTATCAAAATCTTTCATATAGTCATTTTTATAAATGTAATTTATCTATAATATATATAATCTCGGTTGAATAGGGGTTTATGTTAAAAAACACAAGCAAGGACAATTTGGTCGATATGTACAAAACTGATTTACTCAACAAATTTCGATAATCATTACAGACGTCTTTCAGCACATCGTTTTAATCATTCTAGAGTTATTTTTAAAATTAATGAGGGGTTTTCAAAGGGAATTCATTCAGTATATCCAATCAATTAACAGACTGACAATCTTTTAATGACCGATAGACGTACTTCTGATTTCAAATAGACGCTTATGATTCGAACTCCAAAATTCCAAATTTTCGAACTTTCGTTAATATATATATACATAAATGAATATATATATATATATGTATATATACATGAATGAAAACATTGTAACTGAATTTAATATGACCTCATCTTAAAATAAGTGAATGTGGCAATCTCTAACAGTTATACAGACACTAGAGTACTGGGTAATGTTCAAAATAATTTTGTTTATCAGCTCAGTTGGCAGAAAAGTATAGTGCTATGCTGTACTTTGAATATTTTTAGGGTTGTAGGAAATTGGTTAATTGAAACATCCCAAATATGCTCAATTGAATTCATGTCCAGAGAACGTGATGACCCTTCTTTGATCAAAATAGATTCCTCAAGATGGTAATTCACCTCCAGTAGAGCTTCATGTCGTCTAGAATTTTAGTTTTACACAAGGAAGAATGCATCAACTGTATTTTCGTAAATATAAATAATTGAATCAAGAATTATCTATATGATTTAACCCTAAAGACGACTCTTGAGACATTATTTATATAAGTGCAACCATCCAAGGAATATACCAGCCGTCAATTTCCAGTCAATCCACCAGTTTTTCATCACAAACTATACATACATAAATACAAGGAGATGATATATTAAAAAAAATAAGACAATTAGGGTGCAAACACATTTTGGTCGAACTCGAAGTCCCTTGTCTTATAGAAAATCGATCTCTTTCGGAACTAATTGTGGGCTAAATTTATTGTAACAAGGTGGGCTGAAACGTTCATAGGCTGACACATAGATAACGCTACTAGTAATGAATCCATATGATTTATAGTTAGCCCTAACCTTCAAAAGACACGTGTATAAATTTGACAGCTGTTGCACTATTAGTGTGGGAGTTATAGCATTTTTTAGTGAAGCAACTTTTATTAGTTTGAAAAACTGGATAAAAAAGAATTTCGTGTGTTAATAAAGTATTGCGTTTTGGCGAAAAAAATACTATTAAAGCCAAGGCTTGGCTTGATAAACATTATTAGGACTTTGCACCAGGAAAATCAACCATAGAGAAGTGGTTAGCTAAATTTAAACGAGGCGAAATGAGCACCGAGGACGATGCACGCAGTGGACGCCCCAAAGAGGCTGTTACCAACGAAAACATTAAAAAAAGTCCACAAAATAATTTCTGATAACCGTAAAAGTGAAGTTGATTCAGATATATGATACCCTAAAGATATCAAAGGATCGTATTGGATATATCGTTAATGAATATTTGGATATGCGAAAGCTCTGTTCAAAGTGGGTGCCGCGCGAGCTTACAATCGACCTAAAACAACAACGAATTGATGATTCTAAGCAGTGTTTGGAGCTGCTCAATCGTAATAAACCCGAATTTTTGCGTCGATATGTAACAATGGATGAAACATGTCTCCATCATTTCACACCGGAGTCCAATCGACAGTCAGCCGAGTGGACTGCAAGTGATGAACACTAAAAATGCTATAACTTCACTAAAAATGCTATAACTCACATACTAATAGTGCAACCGTTGTCAAATTTATACACATGTCTTTTGAAGGTTAGGGCTAACTAAATTGCATATGGATTTAATACTAGTAGCGCTATCTATGTGTCTGCCTACGAACGTTTCAGCCCCCCTGTTAGAGGTCGATATAGTCATTGATAAAAATACGACTTACAGTAATATTCCCTCTTATATAATTCTCAGTAATATAATTATCTGCAGTTTATACACCACCTTTTGTGATGTTGAAAACTAAATCAAGTATCATTCGTGGAGAAAATTTCGCTCCATTTATCCCTTACCGAAATGAGAAGAACTTCTCATATGATAGGAACCGTAGCTCTTCATACGAAATGCTTTTTCCACCCTCAGCTTAAGGCCGTTATTAAAACACTAATGATAAATCTTCGAGCCAATACGGAATTGTGGATTACAGACAGTTTGAGTGAAAACTATGGTGATAGCAGTCTTGAGTCTTGTGCTTTTTCATTGAAATTACGTTCATATTGTTTTTTTTTTATTTTTATTATTATTTAGAATGGCAGAGTATGAATAATTACAGCAATAAACAGAACAACGAAAAAAAAAGAACAGAGAATACAACAAAACATGCTGAAACAGAGTTGATTAATCTAATATATCTCTAGCCTCCCAATATCTCCGGCGGACTGTTGGCCAAGTGGCTAGCGCTCTGTCCTTTGGTATTCCAGGCTTCAGGTTCGAATCCTGGCGGTGTCCTGGATGTTTGTGTGTAGTTCGGAATCCACGTTAAACTGTAGGTCCCGGTCTGTTTAGCCCTCGTGCGCACAAGATGACCGTAGAGCGACAAACCAAACCCAATATCTCGACGAGAAAAATCTTGCTCAGAGCAGGATAGTGAAGTAGATGAGTGGAGTCCATGGCCTCTCCAGAGGTGCACAGAGTGCATATCGGGGAAGGAACAATTTGAGTCTGTAAAGATGGACAGTCGGTTGTCAGACTAGCCTCTATAATAGTAAAGATATCAATCAATATCCTTCTCACACAGAGTCAGCAAAAAGCTCTGCGCGCTTGGATTGCGACAGTCCACCTGCATTCCACTGTAGGACTCGAAGAGTATTAAAGTGAGGGGAGGAAGGCATAAGGGCAAGTTGTAGATTTTTTTAGCCACTAAAAGTGTTACCAGGTGCACCAAGGGAAGTAGATCTACTGCGCACTCACGTTCATATTATTGTTTGGGTTAAAAATTAATCCTTATTTTCTTGTTGTGGAATGCCTACACTCATGTCCTGGTGTTTGTGCCCCATTCAGAATTTCGAAATGCAGTTTGGAAAATATAAGTTAGAATAGTTTGGAAAATAATTTTGGGACATTTCGAAAATTACCGTACAGCCATTTATGTTGTCCCATCCTCTTAAAGATTCGTTTAAGTCAGGATGCTGGAATACCTCACCCAGTGTTACAAAACACTCGACATCTATCAATTTCTCTAATCTTCATTTTCAAATGGAATGCTTCAGGTCTTTCTTATCTGAAACGCCTACAGTTTTGCGTCTTAAAAAAGAATATGCATATTCACAAGTCGTAACTTAATAACTTTTCTTTTTTTTTTTCTTCTTTTCTTAATTTGACAAACTAGATTATACATTTGCTCTGACGTTCGAAGCCACAGGTTTAGGGTTTCGAGTCCCGAAGGAGTGGATGTTTGTAGTGGTTCGGAATTCACATTAAACTGTAGGTCTCGGTCTGCTTAGCCCTCGAGTGCACAAGATGACCGTAGAGCGACAAACCAAACCAAACCTAAAACAAATGCTCTAATTTCGGTCTAATATAACTGCATAGAGTTGGGCATGGGACTGACAACCCTACGCTGTAAAAAACAGTAACATCTCTTGTCTCGAAATCTCCCAGTAGGCTGGCCCACTTTGGAGCTGTTGCGCCAATGAAGAAGAGTTAAAAGAAGAAGAAGATTATACATTGTTTTATGCAAAACTCACAATATGATCTTAATACTTTAGGCAGTGATTATATATAAACATCAATTGTAAATTTATTATTTTCCATATTCACGTATGTTAAATATTTTGAATGTTATTAGATGAATTTTATTCTATTTTCAACATTTCTCCCAATAAATAATTTTCCAACGTATAAATTTTTTTTTTCTCAAAAATTTAACAAAAAACAATAAATCTGATAACATTTTCTATTATAAATTGTTTAACCCCTGAAAGAATTTGTTATTAAAATTAATTCAATTACCTTGAAAGCGACTAGAATTCCTAATATACCATCCAAATGGAAACTTAGAAAAAAGCCAGTTTTTCTCTGTTCACGAGTCACCGAACTCAGAAACAGTTTAAAAACGGAAAACATTAATATCTTTATTCTTGGAAAATTGTCTCCTTTTTTTTGGTACGGATATAAAATTTCGGAATCAAGTGAGCGAATGATTGAATTCCGCTTCTATAGCGTTGGCATCTTGGCGAAAATCCATCTGTGTGTGAGAGTGGGTATCTGTCAGTGGCTTCAACTGAAACATTTCCTTAATATCATGGTGCTACTGAAATTAAAGTCGGTCGCCAAGGTGACCGGCATCAACAGTCGAGAATTTACAACACTGAGAGCTTGGAGATAGTTCTTATATGTATATTTTTTCCTTGGTTATCTTGATCAAATGGTTTGAAATTCTAAAATTTCCATGGTTGAAGAAACTTTGCGGATGATTTGTAACTATTCAGGCAAATTGTAAAAATAATAGTTCAAGACATACTTTCAACATTTCAGCATTAAAATCTCAACTATGGCTGAAATGTTTGGTTTATATTGTTTAAAAAGTATTAAATTGAATTATTTCAGCAGATATCTAAATTAAATTCCTTTACTAAAATATTTTTATTCCGATTTAATTCTGAAAAAAAATATTTTATATGCTCGATGTTTTTCGGAATATTTTTTTGTGTGTATGTGTGTGTGTATGTGTGTTATTATTCTTTGAAATATTTTAATGTTAAAAATAATAATAAATACAAATGTGGTACAATTTCGTTTGTGGAATATAATTCCTCCTTTACAGTGTTTTATATATTCAGATATTACTTTTGTTGTTTCTCATACGAACTTGAACTTTAAATTATGTTTTGCCTGAGAAAAATGATTCATTACGAAATATTAAGAAACCAATCTAGACAGTTTCAATTCAGCATCTCTTAGAAATGTATAAGAAAACCCCATAAACTTAGTAGTTCTTAGAAATGTATCAAAGAAAAAGTATCAACATAGTAGCTCCTCTAAGAAGCTACTACATATCAAAGAGTTATCAACAAAGTAGCTCTTAGAAAAGTATCAAAGAAGGCATCAACATAGTAGCTCTTAGAAATGTATCAAAGAATAACATAGTAGCTTAGAAATGTATCAAAGAAGGCATCAACATAGTAGCCCTTAGAAATGTAGAAATGTATCAAAGGAGGCATCAACATAGTACCTCTTAGAAATGTATCAAAGAAGGCATCAACATAGTAGCCTCTTAAGAAATGTACAACAAGTAGTTCTTAGAAATTTATCAAAGGCATCAACATAGTAACTCTTAGAAATGTGTCAAAGAAAGCATCCATATAGTATCTCTTAAGAATGGATAAAGAAAGTATCAACATAGTAGTTCTTAGAAATTTATCAAAGAAGGCTATCAACATAGTAGCTCTTAGAATTGTATCAAAGGAAGCATCAACATAGTACTTCTTAGAAATATATCAAAGAAAGCATCAACATAGTAGCACTTAGAAATATATCAAAGAAGGCATCAACATAGTACCTCTTAGAAATGTATCAAAGGAGGCATCAACATAGTAGCTCTTAGAAATGTATCAAAGAAGGCATCAACATAGTAGCTCTTAGAAAATATATCAAAGAGGCATCAACATAGTACCTCTTAGAAATGTATCAAAGGAGGCATCGCTCTTAGCATAGTAGCTCTTAGAAATGTATCAAAGAAGGCATCAACATAGTAGCTCTTAGAAATATATCAAAGAGGGCATCAACATAGTACCTCTTAGAAATGTATCAAAGGAGGCATCAACATAGTAGCTCTTAGAAATGTATCAAAGAAGGCATCAACATAGTAGCTCTTAGAAATATATCAAAGAAGGCATCAACATAGTACCTCTTAGAAATGTATCAAAGGAGGCATCAACATAGTAGCTCTTAGAAATGTATCAAAGAAGGCATCAACATAGTAGCTCTTAGAAATATATCAAAAGATCAAAATGTATCAAAGGATCAACATGTATCAAAGGAGGCATCAACATAGTAGCTCTTAGAAATATATCAAAGGAGACATCAACATCTTTAGAAATGTATCAAAGGAGGCATCAACATAGTAGCTCTTAGAAATATATCAACATAGTAGAGGGCATCAACATAGTACCTCTTAGAAATGTATCAAAGAAGGCATCAACATAGTAGCTCTTAGAAATATATCAAAGAAAGCATCAACATAATATCTCTTAGAAATGCATCAAAGAATGTATCCATATAGTAGATCTTAAGAATGGATCAAAGAAAGTATCAACATAGTAGCTCTTAGAAGGGCAATATAAAAAATATTAATATATGAGCTTTAGGAATGCAACAAGAAAAGTCTCATCACAATAGCTTGTAGAAATGCAATTTAGCAATTTTAACTTAGCACTTCGTTAAAGTGAAACTTAGAAAGTCAATTCCTTAGTGGCCTTGAATTATTAAAATGATGTATCAACTCTAGAATTAAGTGAATATTATTGTATCAAAAATCTGCACTCTTCTTAACTATGCGGCCTAACGGCCAATTGGCTATCATTCTGACCTTTGGTGCTTCAGGTTCGAAACCTGGCGGTAGCATGGATATTTGTTAGTGGTTCATAATCCACTTGAAGCTGTAGGTTCCTTTCTAAAAAAGTCAAAGTGTGCAAAAGTGACTGTAGAGCGACAAATCAAACCTCTTAATTGCTATGAAACAAAAACATTGTTAATACAGTTAATATAATAAATGATATCAAATGGTAGAATGTAAGGTATTATTAATAAAATGTAAATAAAACAATCTTCAAAAAGGAATCACAAATAGTTTTTTAAAATTTTTATTAAATGTTCGCCTCGTGTAAAAATTGATTTATTCAAATACCTTTTTTAATAGCGTATTTAGTTTTTATTTTATTTTTTGTTTATCTTTCAGAAACAAGACTTTTATTAATAAGAAAAACTAAACAGATCTAAGAAAATAATCATATTTGAATTCCAAAATGTAGATATTATTGTATTATTATCAATTTAAAAAGAAATGTATTACGTATCGCATGTGTAGAATAAATTTAAATTATTCAATTTGTTTTGCATGACAATACTCAGTTTATCCTACACGGATAATAAAAGTTTTTTTTTCTTCGAACTTGAATCATTTTCGGCAAATTTTTCTCAAATACTCCAAGCAGAAAATAAGATCAATAAAATACCATCGCGACGGGCCAATCATAAAACTAGAACCTTGCACGGGGATCTGAAGTGAAGAGGAGAAGGGGAAAAAAATTGGACTTGTCTTTTCAATTCGTCACGACTTTGCGACGCGAGATTTTCTCCCAGAGAAAAAAAAAAATAAAAAAAATAAAAATCTAAAATAAATAAAAGTAAATAAATGCAAAATAAAAATGGCGACTTGAATTTTTGATTTTCTGGAGAGTACCTTGAGATTGAATGTAAATGATGCACTCGAATTCCGTAAGAGAAGAATCCTTTCAATCCAAGAGGATATATTTATTTTTTTTTTTTATTGTAGAACATCCCATTTTGATTGTATGAATGAAATACTTCTTCCAAAAGTCTAGACATCTATACAAATCAACAAAAATTTATAGAACGCGACACAAGTAGGCTTCAAGAAGCCTTAATGATTGATTTAAAGAATTTCAATCGGTTCGTCGAGTAGATGGAAAATTCAGCATCTGAAGCCTATAGAATTCTTTGAAGTTGCAAATGTATTCCGTATCTTGCAAACCATGAATCTTTGGATTCTTAAAGATCATAAGCATATGTAAACAAAATATTTATTTTCTAACATTCTTAATAAATAGTACGAGGCCGGCATGTGGCTTTCAGAATGCTATCAAATGAGTTCATAAATATATAAATGGAGCAACATCCTTTCATGGAACACACTAATGTGATGATTAGTTATTGAAACGTGTTTTAAATATTTAAAAAGGACGATGTTGAGATTTACTATAGCGTTGAAAATCTTTTCTGCATTTTGTCGTAAAGATTTGATGCATTTTTAATAATTTGAGGTGAGTTTTCATTTCGTAAATTTTTAATATAAACATCTATTTTTAATTTATCCTAAAAATATACTTATACTTTAAAAAAAAAAAAAATGTTTATTTATGTTTAAATATTGTGAATATTGTGATCCCATTTTGATTGTATGAATTAAATGCTTCCAAAAATCCATACAAATCAACAAAAATTTTAGAACGTGACACAAGTAGACTTGAAGAAGTCTTAATGATTAATTTAAAGAAGATTGACTTGATTTTTCATCGAGTAGATGGAAAATTCAGCATCTGAAGTCTATAGATTGGTTATGTTCTTTTAAAAATTATGTGAATTATCATAATGCTTTTAAAAATGATTTTAACTCTCATAGTAATCGATTTATTTCTTGATTATATAAAAAATGTAAATTATCTTTACAAATTTATTGCATTTATTAAATTAAAGGGTGAATTTTTAACAAAGAACACAATATTATATATTGATTACATGAAATAAAGTTTAGTAAAACAAGATTTTTATTTTGAAATGCGAAACATTTCGATTTTAAAATTATGAGCAGCAATAATCTTTCCTGCCAATGTAATTTTGAAATATATGACTATGTTTAAACTGAATACAAGAAAACTGATGTGGATCCTAATACATGCAGCACAACGAAACACATTGGACAGTAATAGGATTATATGTTGATTACATGAAATAAAGTTTAGTGAAACAAGATTTTTGATTTTGAAAATTATGAGAAGCAATAATCATTCCTGACAATGTAATTTTGAAATATATGACTATGTTTAAACTGAATACAAGAAAACTGATGTGGATCCTAATACATGCAGCACAATGAAACACATTGGACAGTAATAGGATTATATGTTGATTACATGAAATAAAGTTTAGTGAAACAAGATTTTTGATTTTGAAAATTATGAGAAGCAATAATCATTCCTGACAATGTAATTTTGAAATATATGACTATGTTTAAACTGAATACAAGAAAACTGATGTGGATCCTAATACATGCAGCACAATGAAACACATTGGACAGTAATAGGATTATATGTTGATTACATGAAATAAAGTTTAGTGAAACAAGATTTTTGATTTTGAAAATTATGAGAAGCAATAATCCATCCTGCCAATGTAATTTTGAAATTTATGACTATGTTTAAACTGAATACAAGAAAACTGATGTGGATCCTAATACAGGCAGCACAATGAAACACATTGGACAGTAATAGGATTATATGTTGATTACATGAAATAAAGTTTAGTGAAACAAGATTTTTGATTTTGAAAATTATGAGAAGCAATAATCCTTCCTGCCAATGTAATTTTGAAATATATGACTATGTTTAAACTGAATACAAGAAAACTGATGTGGATCCTAATACATGCAGCACAATGAAACACATTGGACAGTAATAGGATTATATGTTGATTACATGAAATAAAGTTTAGTGAAACAAGATTTTTGATTTTGAAAATTATGAGAAGCAATAATCCATCCTGCCAATGTAATTTTGAAATATATGACTATGTTTAAACTGAATACAAGAAAACTGATGTGGATCCTAATACAGGCAGCACAATGAAACACATTGGACAGTAATAGGATTATATGTTGATTACATGAAATAAAGTTTAGTGAAACAAGATTTTTGATTTTGAAAGTTATGAGAAACAATAATCATTCCTGCCAATGTAATTTTGAAATATATGATTATTTTTAAACTGAAAACCGTTAAACACATATATATCCTAATACATGCAGCACAATGAAACACATTTGAAAATAATGAGATTATATATTGATTACATCAAATAAAGCTAAGTAAAACTAAAATTTTGATTTTGAAATGTGAAAAATTTTTGATTTTGAAATGTGAAAATGTTTTGATTTTGAAAATTATGAGGAGCAATAATTATTCCTACCATTGTAATTTTGAAATATAAAACTACGCTTAAACTGAAAACAGCGAAAATGATGCCGATCCTCATACATGCAGAATACTGAAACACATTGGACAGTAATAAGTCTATATATTGATTACATAAAATAAAGTTTAGTAAAACTAGGTTTTTGATTTTGAAATGTGAAAATGTTTTGATTTTGAAAATTATCAGAAGCAATAATTCCTGCCAATGTAATTTTGAAATATATGACTGTATTTAAACTGAAAGTAGTTAAAACACATGCATATCTTAATACATGCAGCACAATGAAACACACTGGACAGTAACACGATTATATATTAATTACATTATATAAAGTTTAGTAAAACTAGATTTTGGTTTTTAAAATGTGAAAAATATTTGATTTTGAAAATTATGAGGAACAATAATTATTCCTAACAATGTACTTTTGAAATACATGACTGTGTTTAAGCTGAAAACATGGAAACAGATGCAAACCATGATGCATACACAATGAAACACATTGGACAGTGAAACTAGTTTTAACCTTTATACAAACAGACCTGAAATCAATACAGCGACCACTGTAATTTACTTCAACGCACCTCTCTCACGATGCGAATCTCCTCATGGCTCATCATTTCCGTATGTTTACCTCAGAGTAAATGAAATATTCACGAGTTCCACTTTTGCGAAAATAATGTTTCCGTACAACCTTCTAGTGTCCTCTTTGAGGGAAGAGATTTAACACACG
The DNA here is from genome assembly GCA_021605095.1 of Caerostris extrusa. Taxonomy (NCBI): domain Eukaryota; kingdom Metazoa; phylum Arthropoda; class Arachnida; order Araneae; family Araneidae; genus Caerostris; species Caerostris extrusa. Next base: position 24,229 of record BPLR01018370.1, on the reverse strand, counting down.
GGTCAAATCTATCTTGTCCTAAAAATTCCAGAGGCAGGTTTCGTTTTATGCAATGCGCCTTAAGATTTTAAGAAGGCACCTTAAATATTTGAAGAGGTGACCCACTTCGCCAAGGAGAATCATAAAAACTGAAGCTGCAAAATGAAAAAAAAAAAAAAAAAACCCAAAAAAAAGATTTGATGAAAAAAAAAAAAAAAGAGAAAAAAAAATACTCCAGTTTTCAAATGATGAATGACTCAGGTTTTGGCATAATGTTATATTAAGAAGAAGACGACCACGGAACTGGAATTGTATTTAAAATATGAAATTGAAAAAAATGTGTATATAGAAAGTTTTAAACTGAATTTATCATCCAAGCAGATTTGATTTGCAACTGCACTTGATAATGCAAATATTGTACTCATAAAAGAAGCATGGTTTACAATGACAAAGATAATGTTTTGTTGTAAATGATTGCGTCGTATGACTGAACAGCCACACATGAGTGGAGTGTAGGATAAATAAATAAAGGTTGTAAATGATACTTCCTTTATGATTATAATATTTGCTTTATCAAGGATATAGCGATATTCATAAACCACACATTTAATGTAGAAATCCATTCAGATTTTTCAGGACGACAGTTTGTATTCGTCTAAGTTAATTCCCTACATTTTTAATATTTTATTACCTTACAATAGCTGATTATTAATTATTAATTTAATTATTAATTAATTTTATTGAAATATTACCATTTCCATATGTTCATTTTTAAATAAAAAAAGAGACAGTGGTTATATATTGATTTTATTAAATAAAGTTCAGCAAAACAAATTTTTGATTTTGAAAATTTTATGAAGCAATTATCCTGCTGTTGTAATTTTGAAATATATGACTATGTTCACACTGAAAACAAGGAAACAGATGCAAATCCTAGTAAAAATATACACGAGAAATGAAACACATTGGGCAGTGAAACTAGTTTTAACCTTTATACAAACAGAAATGGAATCAATACAGCGACCACTGTAATTTACTTCAATGCACCTCTCTCACAATGCGAATCTCCTCATGGCTCATCATTTCCGTATGTTTACCTCAGAGTAAATGAAATATTCACGAGTTCCGCTTTTGCGAAAATAATGTTTTCGTGCCACCTTCTAGTGTCCTCTTTGCGGAAGAGATTTAACACGGGTCGAATCTATCTTGTCCTAAAAATTCCAGATGCAGAGGTTTCGTTTTTATGAAATGCGCCTTAAGATTTTTAGAAGGCACCTTAAATATTTGAAGAGGTGATCCACTTCGCCAAGGAGAATCATAAAAACTGAAGCTGCAAAATGAAAAAAAAAAAAAACCCAAAACAAACAAAAGATTTGGTGAACAAAAATTTAAAAGAGAAAAAAATATTCCAGTTTTCAAATGAGAATGATTCAGGTTTTGGTATAATGTTATATTAAGAAGAAGACGACCACAAAACTGGAATTGTATTTAAAATAAGAAATTGAAAAAAAAATGTGTATATAGGAAGTTTTAAACTGAATTTATCATCCAAGCAGATTTGATTTGCAACTGCACTTGATAATGCAAATATTGTACTCATAAAAGAAGCATGGTTTACAATGGCAAAGATAATGTTTTGTTGTAAATGATTGCGTCGTATGACTGAACAGCCACACATGAGTGGAGTGTAGGATAAATAAATAAAGGTTGTAAATGATACTTCCTTTATGATTATAATATTTGCTTTATCAAGGAGATAGCGATATTCATAAACCACATTTAATGTAGAAATCCATTCAGATTTTTCAGGACGACAGTTTGTATTCGTCTAAGTTAATTCCCTACATTTTAAATATTTTATTACCCTTACAATATCTGATTATTAATTATTAATTAATTTTATTGAAATATTACCATTTCCATATGTTCATTTTTAAATAAAAAAAGAGGAAATGGTTATATATTGATTTTATTAAATTAAGTTTAGCAAAACAAATTTTTGATTTTGAAAATTTTATGAAGCAATTATCCTGCTGTTGTAATTTTGAAATATATGACTATGTTCACACTGAAAACAAGGAAACAGATGCAAATCCTAGTAAAAATATACACGCGAAATGAAACACATTGGGCAGTGAAACTAGTTTTAACCTTTATACAAACAGAAATGGAATCAATACAGCGACCATTGTAATTTACTTCAACGCACCTCTCTCACAATGCGAATCTCCTCATGCTTCATCATTTCCGTATGTTTACCTCAAAGTAAATGAAATATTCACGAGTTCCGCTTTTTGCTAAAATAATGCTTCCGTGCCACCTTCTGGTGTCCTCTGTGCGGAAGAGATTTAACGCGGGTGGAATCTATCTCGTCTAAAATTCCAGATGCAGTGGTTTCGTTTTATGCAATGCGCCTTAAGATTTTAATAACGCACCTTAAATATTTGAAGAGGTGATCCACTTCGCCAAGGAGAATCATAAAAACTGAAGCTGCAAAATGGAAAAAAAAACCTCGAAAAAAAAAAAAAAAAAAAAAGATTTGGGAACAAAAATTTAAAAAGAGAAAAAAATACCCCAGTTTTCAAATGAAGAATGTTTCAGGTTTTGGTACAATGTTATATTAAGAAGAAGACCACGGAACTGAAATAGTATTTAAAATAAGAAATTGAAAAAAAAAAAATGTGTATATAATAAGTTTTAAACTGAATTTATCATCCAAACAGTTTTGATTTGCAACTGCACTTTGATAATAATACAAATATATATATTTTTGTTCTAATGCAGCTGGCAAACACTTAGACGCTTGTCTTTGATGCCTTCATGCTAGCGCTGCACAGACATTGTTCACTTTGCATTACCCAGAGGGAGCGTGTAACTTGAAGATAAGCCATGGACGTGGGGCAATAATGCCCCCCCGCAACGCTCTACGAGCATGTTAGATCGGGACCTACGGTTTAAAGTGGATTCGAACCACTGTAAACAACCATGGCACCGCCGGGAACTGAATTTTAAACTGAATTTAGCATCCAAATAGTTTTGATTTGCAACTGCACTTGATAATGCATATATTGTAATCATAAAGGAGACATCGTTTACAATGGCAAAGATAATCTGTTTTGTTGTAAATGTTGTTGCGTCGTAGCCACACACAGTGTAGGACACACACGGGTGTAGGATAAATAAATAAATGTTGTAAAGGATACTTCTTTTATGATTACAATATTTGTATTATCCAGAAGATAGTGACTTTCATAAGCCACATATATGCAGAAATCCATTTAAATTTTTTGAACAACGCAAAATGAAAAAAAAAAAAAAAAACAGATTTCAAAACAAAAATTTTGCAAGAGAAAAAATTTATGTCCGTTTTCAAATGAACAATGTTTGAGGTTTTGGTTCAATGCTATTTTAAAGAGAAGATCATGGAACTGAAATTGCATTAAAAGAAATTGGAATATATATATATATACAAATATTGTAATATTTTGTAATATTGTATATTGAAAATATTGTGTATATATATATGCAAATATTGTAATCATAAAGGATGCATCACTTACAATGGCAAAGATAAACTGTTTTGTTGTAAATGACTGCGTCGTATGGCTGAACAGACACAGACGAGCGTAGGATAAATATTTAAATGTTGTAAATGGTACTTTATGATTACAATATTTGTATTATTAATTGGATAGCGATATTCATAATCTTCATATTTAATGTAGGAATACATTCAAACTTTTTGAAAAACGACAGTTTTACTCATCTAACATATTTCGTTACAGTCTAAATATTTTATTACCTTAAACTTAAAAACGTTGATAGAACCATTATATTGCTAGTCATAAAAATTACTCTATTATAAAAGTGGCATGTAACAAATGTTAAACACCGTCATTGTAAAATCAAATCATTAGTATATTACTACATTCTCACAAAAACTGATAGCCACAATATGTAGAGATAATATTGTAAAACGAGTATCTTAAACAAATTTTACATTCACACTTTAGTTGCTTTTGTGAAAGTATTATCTAAAAATTTAATTTCTAAAAAAATTATATTAACAAATTAAACGATAAAATTAAATTTTCTTTTAGCAGTCTGATGGCCAATTTGCCTACGCTCTACGCTAGTTTTTACCATATGCTTGTGGTTCGAATCCTGACTGTGGAATGGATGTTATCCAAAGCAAAGCACAGTGAAATGGCCAAACCAAATCAATCTTCTGTTCTCTTTTGACAGTTGATCGATTACATATTTTGTAAACTTAATACTTGTAAATACATAGTCCAGTCACATTAAGTTGACCACCTGTCAAAAGCCAGAATATGCACTCTTGTATATTCTGGCTTTAAGTGGAATGTGATATTAAGTGGTATTAAGTGGAATTCTTTATATACACTCCACTGCAATGTGCTGTCACCTGCCTTTTGTGATTGGTTATTTCTCGTTGACGTCGAAAGTAGGTGGTGGTCACATTAATGTGAATGGACTGTGTATTTCGATGAATATATAATAAAGCTAAGCAATGGGAAACACCGGCTTATTCAATAAATTCAGGCGCTATGTTAAAATATGGCATTGATAATAAAAAGCCTGATACATTAAAATACTAAATATTTAAAAAAACACAATTGATCTTAGTGGAAAGAGCCCATAAGTTTGAACACGTGCACAAATTTGAGGAACTCAAGACCGCCAGCCCTCTTGTTAGACCTGGTTTCAGAAGATTGAATGCCTACCAGCACGCGTGCCGGAATTTTAAGCAAAAAGTGGCACCATAGACTGTAGACCAGGGATGGATAAACTGCGTCCCGCGGGCCAACTCCAGCCAGCCAGAGGGTTCTATCCGGCCCGCGGATAGAATTTTAATTTGCCGGTCAGAGGAAAATTAAAAGAAATATGTATTTATATAATATGTATCCATCTCCTTTTCTACTTTCATTAAATATTATTTTTTTCTTCCTTTTTTTTTTTTCAAAGTACTGATGATCTTTTTACTTTCTCTATATTTCTACTACAAAACTGAGAATTAAATTCAATACCCTCCGTAAACGAAAAGAGAAGCTTAAGAATTATGAAGGTGACTTGAAAACACTGCATTTGAGATCGAACGTAGATTTCAGTGCCATTAAAACAGAGTTGGATATTTTTATCATGCCTTTCAACGTAAATTGTGAAGCATTGAGATCAGATTTGCAGGTTGAATTAAATGATTTACGATCTAACAATCATCTCAAGCAGTAGTTTCTAAATATGCGAAGGTTAGAGTTTTACAAATCATTATCAAAGTAAGTTCCCCAAATTTAATATCTCAGCCCAGAAAATCAGTGCTATGTTTGCTTCATCTTATATATGTGACATAAGTGTTTTCAACTATGAACATTAGAAAGAATTATTTCAAAGTAGACTGACAGATGAACATTTAGCCTAGTTCCTTAGTATCAGTACATCTCACTTCGAAACTCAATAAAAGGAACTTTTAAAAATGAAATCGCAATTTCATTCATCTCATTAACATATTTAAATTTTAATACTTGTATATTGTTCTTAAAATTTTAGAAAAATTTATCTTGGCCCACCAAACTTTTTTTCCGATTTTTTTGGGCAGCGACCGAAAAAGTTTGCCCACCCCCTGGTGAAGACAGTGTGGTTATCTTGGCTTTCCTTTCACTGCAGCAGACACAGACACACCTACAATGATACTTTATATACATGCATATAACTATGCATATAATTATAAATATGCTTACATATTGTACATGTAGTTACAGTTTTGGTTCTGTATTGCACAACAATCAAAATTAAAATTATTTGATTTTGAAAATTATGAGAAGCAATAATTTCTGCCAATGTAATTTTGAAATATATGGCTATATTTAGTAGTAAAGTATGAAAGTAGTTAAAACACATGCATATAAATATGCTTATATATTGTACATGTAGTTACTATTTTGGTTCTGTATTTCACAACAATAAAAATTTAAATTATGAGTATATTGTTCGCAAACAGAAACAGTACACGTTTACAAAAGTGCGCTGAATATTATTTTCTATATATATACATAAAAAATAACATTCAATATAAACTTTTTTTATACTGACTGCTAATTAAATTAATTAAATTAAATTAATTAATTAATTTAATGTTAATTAAGTTCATTAATTTTTATTTAAAGTCAATTAAAATTTATATTTATATCAAAATAATTTATTTTATAAATGTATATAAAATAACATTCAGTATATACATATATATATATATATATATATATATATATTATACATACATATATATATATATATATAGTGAGTGTGTGTGTGTGTAAATAAATAGTTTTATTAAAATGTAACATAAAAAGAACTGAAATTTTTAATTTTTTAATATTTGTAATTTTTTTATTCAGTTTTATTTTTTATTTCATGATATGCGAGATTTTAAATTAGCAATTTAAAGATTAAATTTAGTGAAATCAAATAAAAATGAAATGCATTTAAAATTTTATGCTAACTAACTAATTAATTATGTTAATAGGTTAACTGCACAAACAACTCTCAGTAACGAATGCGTGACTTTTATGTGTGTATGTGACTTTAATAATTCTTCCAAAAATTATCTAAATCGGTGCTAAAATATTTGTTAAATTAGTTTATTTCGTTATGTCATGCAGCGATACAATATGGGGTATATTTTATTAGAATACTTGTAACAGAAATATTTTTGATGAAAATAATGCAAGGCGTATTTAGTTTTAGGAAAATAATTGGTATACGTTACTCGTATAATTACTAAATCCTTTAAAAACTGATGGTGCTAGACGAATAGCATATTTTGTTTAAAATAAATTTCGCAATGTTCTGAATTGTAAATTTTTTTTATAAAAAATACATATTTTTAAAGAAATTATCAGCAATATAAACTTTAGCTGTTTTTTAATCAAACAAATAAGTAGCTTAAAGAAAGAATTTATAGAAGAATAAAGATAAAAACCTTATACAAGTAAAACTAAACTGAAACGAAATTAAAATAAATGACAAGGACTTATTAGCATCCTCATTAGATTGGGTTAGTAATCATTTCAAGCATTTAAGAACTTATCGATTATTTAATAATAGGAAATGCTTTCACAAAAGTTCTATACACAAAATTATCCTTAATAAATATAAATCATAATATATAACGATATGTAGCAATTCTACACAAAAGATGAAGAAATTCAATGTAAAGTAACAAAAATTCAACAATTGACTCTTTGAAATTATTTAGACAATGCGTTTTATAAAGAGAAAATAATTATACTGAAGTCCAAATTCAAATGGAAAATTTTCAACATTATTATGTATTTGAACAGTTGGAAAAAAAAAGTAAGAAAATGTATCCTTATATTGTAAATTTAAAAATTATCTCGAACTAATTATTCTACCATGAAAGAAAATATGCTTCATTAATCATCAGGGAAATAGGGCCGAGATAACAGTATGCAGGTTTATTTTCTGGAAATGAGGCCGAACACTATCAATATTTACACATTTCTCGCGAAGATAGCTTTTTTTTCAATATTTTCTTCTTAAACTACTGCACAAACAACCTCCCGGTAATGAATGCGTGACTTTTATGTGGGTATGTGATTTTAATAACTCATCCAAAAATTATCTTAATCGGTGCTGTAATATTTGTTGAAATTAGTTTCCTTCATTATGTCATGAACAATACAATATGGGGCATATTTTATTAGAATACTTGTAAACAGAAACATTTTTGATGAAAATAATGCAAGGCGTATTTAGTTTTAGGAAAATAATTGATATAATTACCGACATAATTGCTAAATCCTTTAAAAAACGGATGATGCTAGACGAATAGCTTATTTATTGTTTAAAATAAATTTCGAAACTTTAATTTTTCTGATTTTTTTTTTTTTTTTTTTTTTTTTTTTTAAAAATAAATATTTTTTAAAGAAATTATCAACAATAAAAACTTTGTCTATTGTTAAATAAAAAAAATAAGTACCTTAAAGAAATAATTTATAGAAGAATAATGATAAAACCTTTATACAAGTAAAACTAAAAGTGAAACGAAATTAAAATAAATGACAAGGACTTATTAGCATAGGATTAGATTGGGGACTTGTAGCATTAGTAATCATTTCAAGCATTTTAAGAACTTATCGATTATATAATAATAGGAAATGCTTTAAAAAAAATAATTCTATACACAAAATTATTCTTAATAATATATAAATCATAATATATAACGATATGTAGCAAAAATTTACACAAAAGATGAAGAAATTCAATGTAAAGTAACAAAAAATTCAATAATTGACCTTTGAAATTATTTAGACAATGCGTTTTATAAAGAGAAAATAATTATACTGAAGTCCAAATTCAAATGGAACCTTTTCAACATTATTATGTATTTGAACAGTTGGAAAAAAAGTAAGAAAATGTATCCTTATATTGTATATTTAAAAATTATCTCGAACTAATTATTCAACCTTGAAAGAAAATATGCTTCATTAATCATCAGGGAAATATGGCCGAGATAACATTATACAGGTTTATTTTCTGGAAATGGGGCCGAACACTATCAATATTTACACATTTCTCGCGAAGATAGCTTCTTTTTTCAATATTTTCTTCTTAAACTACTGCACAAACAACCTCCCGGTAACGAATGCGTGACTTTTATGTGGGTATGTGATTTTAATAACTCATCCGAAAATTATCTTAATCGGTGCTGTAATATTTGTTGAATTAGTTCCTTCATTATGTGAGGGAAAGATACAATATGGGGGCATATTTTATTAGAATATTTGTAGCAGAAATATTTTTGAAGGAGATAATGCAAGACTTAATCGTTTCAGGGAAGTAATTATTTTATGTTACTTGTATAATTGATAAATATTTTTTAAAAACTGACGGTGCTAAACGAATAGCTTATGTTTTGTTTAAAATAAATTTCCATTTTGACAAATTGTAAATTAGTTGAATATACAAGAAGAAGGTTATTTTTGAATTATTTTTTTTCAGAGACTAACAATAAAATATTCTCTCATGCAACAATATGGCAAATATGCAAAACAGTATTAAAATCTTTATTTTGTATCAGTAGGGATATCTTAAAGCATGTTCTTATAATAAATGCAGATGCAAAAGCATTTTTCTAAAACACCTCATCAAGATGCTTGTTTTTCTCCTTTTTAACAAATTAAGATCTAACATTGGGTAAAATGTCGAATCTTTCATTTCAACAGAAATATAAACTTCCATGCGTGAATAAATATTTTTCAAAATTTCATTTATGTATATTTATAAAAATGAAACAACAATATGGCGATTATATAGAACCGTTTTAAAATCTTATATAACAAATATCAAAAATGCATATACAATAATGGAGCCTGATGACAGAGTGACTAACATTCTGTAGCTCGGTGCCACACTGCTCGAATTCTGGCGATTGTATGGATATTTGTAGTTGTTCAGAATTTACTTTAAACCGAAGGTCCGGTCTAACAAGATTAGAGCGTTGGGCTGATAATCTTATACAGTACAAAAGAAACATCTCATGTCTCAAAATCTGCCAGTAGTCAGATGGCCTTGAGCCCATCATGAAGCTGTTCAGACAATTACGAAGAATACACAGAAATGCCAATTATTATATAAAAATTAATATATTTAAATCAATCTATCTGTTTTATAAAAAATAATCACTAGCATTTAAGCACTCATAGATTACTTGATAATAGAAAATTCTTCCACATTATGCTGTAGACAATTTTTTTTAATTAAACATAAATCCTAATACATAACAATATGTTATATATATATTATGTACAAACAATGAAGAAATTCAATCAAAAATTAAAAATATAAATTAATAAACCTTAGAAATAATTTCGACAAATTATATAAGAAAAAATAATTATACTGAAGTCCAAATCTCAATGGAACCCTTTCAACATTGTTATTTATTTGAACAGTTTAAAAAAGTTTCCTTACGTTGTATATTAAATTATTAAAATTATCAGCTGTAGAAACTTTGTCTATTTTTTAATAAAAAAAATAAGTAGCTTAAAGGATATCATAAAAGAATCATGATAAAACCTTATTCAAGTGTTAAAGTGAAGCTGAAACAAATTTAAAATTGATAACAAGGACTTATTAGCATTAGAAAGGACTTAGAAAGGACTTGTAGCATTTAAGGACTTATCGATTACTTAATAATAGGAAATTCTTGCACAATGTCATATATAAAATATTATACTTTATAAAATATAAATAATTATTTAATACATAACAATATATAACAAAATTATATACAAACAGCGAAGAAATTCAATCCAAGATAAAAAAAAATAATAAACCTTAGAAATTATTTAGACAATACGTTTTATAAACAGAAAATAATTATACTGAAGTCCAAATTTCAATGGAACCCTTTCGACATTATTATTTGCTTCACTAATTGGAAAAAAAAAAAAGTAAGAAAATGTATCCTTATATTGTATATTTAAAAATTATCTCGAACTAATTATTCAACCATGAAAGAAAATATGCTTCATTAATCATCCTATTTCCTGGGGAATAGGGCGAGATAGCAGGATGTAGGTTTATTTTCCAGAAACGAGGCCGAAACACTATCAATATTTACACATTTCTCGCGAAGGTAGCTTCTTTTTCGATATTTTCTTCTTAATCTACTGCACAAACAACCTTCCGGTAACGAATGCGGGACTTTTATGTGTGTATATGATTTTAACAACTCTTCCAAAAACTATATTAATCGGTGCTGAAATATTTGTTGAATTAGTTCCCTTCGTTAAGTCAAGAAAAGATACAATAAGGAACATATTTTATAAGAATACTTGTAGCAGAAATATTTTTGAAGGAGATAATGCAAGACTTAATAGTTTCAGGGAAGTAATTATTTTATGTTACTTGTATAATTGATAAATATTTTTTAAAAAAAAAACTGACGGTGCTAAACGAATAGCTTATGTTTTGTTTAAAATAAATTTCCATTTTAACAAATTGTAAATTAGTTGAATATACAAGAAGAAAGTTATTTTTGAATAATTTTTTCAGAGGCTAACAATAAAATATTCTCTCATGCAACAATATGGCAAATATGCAAAACAGTATTAAAATCTTTATTTTGTATCAGTAGGGATATCTTAAAGCATGTTCTTATAATAAATGCAGATGCAAAAGCATTTTTCTAAAACACCTCATCAAGATGCTTGTTTTTCTCCTTTTAACAAATTAAGATCTAACATTGGGTAAAATGTCGAATCTTTCATTTCAACAGAAATATAAACTTCCATGCGTGAATAAATATTTTTCAAAATTTCATTTATGTATATTTATAAAAATGAAACAACAATATGGCGATTATATAGAACCGTTTTAAAATCTTATATAACAAATATCAAAAATGCATATACGATAATGGAGCCTGATGACAGAGTGACTAACATTCTGTAGCTCGGTGCCACACTGCTCGAATTCTGGCGATTGTATGGATATTTGTAGTTGTTCAGAATTTACTTTAAACCGAAGGTCCGGTCTAACAAGATTAGAGCGTTGGGCTGATAATCTTATACAGTACAAAAGAAACATTTCATGTCTCAAAAATCTTCCAGTAGTCAGATTTTGAGACATGAGAGGCCCATCATGAAGCTGTTCAGACAATTACGAAGAATACAAAGAAATGCCAATTATTATATAAAATTAATATATTAAATCAATCTATCTGTTTTATAAAAAATAATCACTAGCATTTAAGCACTCATAGATTACTTGATAATAGAAAATTCTTCCACATTATGTTGTAGACAATTTTTTTTAATTAAACATAAATCCTAATACATAACAATATGTTATATATATATTATGTACAAACAATGAAGAAATTCAATCAAAAATTAAAAAAATATAAATTAATAAACCTTAGAAATAATTTCGACAAATTATATAAGAAAAAATAATTATACTGAAGTCCAAATCTCAATGGAACCCTTTCAACATTGTTATTTATTTGAACTTTTAAAAAAAGTTTCCTTACATTGTATATTAAATTATTAAAATTATCAGCTGTAGAAACTTTGTCTATTTTTTAATAAAAAAATAAGTAACTTAAAGGATATTATAAAAGAATCATGATAAAACCTTATTCAAGTGTTAAACTGAATCTGAAACAAATTTAAAATTGATAACAAGGACTTATTAGCATAGGGTTAGAAAGGACTTGTAGCATTTAAGGACTTATCGATTACTTAATAATAGGAAATTCTTGCACAATGTCATATATAAAATATTATACTTAATAAAATATAAATTTCTAATACATAACAATATGTAACAAAATTATATACAAACAGCGAAGAAATTCAATCCAAGATAAAAAAAAATAATAAACCTTAGAAATTATTTAGACAATACGTTTTATAAACAGAAAATAATTATACTGAAGTCCAAATTTCAATGGAACCCTTTCGACATTATTATTTGCTTCACTAATTGGAAAAAAAAAAAAAGTAAGGAAATGTATCTTTATATTGTATATTTAAAAATTATCTCGAACTAATTATTCAACCATGAAAGAAAATATGCTTCATTAATCATCCTATTTCCTGGGAATAGGGCCGAGATAGCGGGATGTAGGTTTATTTTCCAGAAACGAGGCCGAAACACTATCAATATTTACACATTTCTATCGAAGGTAGCTTCTTTTTCGATATTTTCTTCTTAATCTACTGCACAAACAACCTTCCGGTAACGAATGCGTGACTTTTATGTGTGTATATGATTTTAACAACTCTTCCAAAAACTATATTAATCGGTGCTGAAATATTTGTTGAATTAGTTCCCTTCGTTAAGTCAAGAAAAGATACAATAAGGAACATATTTTATAAGAATACTTGTAGCAGAAATATTTTTGAAGGAGATAATGCAAGACTTATTTGTTTCAGGGAAGTAATTGTCTTATGTTACTTGTATAATTGATAAATATTAAAAAAAACTGTCGATGCTAAACGAATAGCTTATGTTTTGTTTAAAATAAATTTCCATTTTGTCAAATTGTAAATTAGTTGAATATACAGTTATACAGTTATGAAGAAAGTTATTTTTGAATTATTTTTCAGAGACTAACATTAAAATATTCTCTCACGCAACAATATGGCAAATATGTAAAACAGTATTAAAATCTTCATTTTGTATTATTAGGGATGCATTCGAACTTGTTCTTATAATAAATGCAGATGCAAAAGCATTTTACAAAAACACCTCATCAAGATGCTTGTTTTTCTCCTTTTTAACAAATTAAGATCTAACGTTTGTAAAAATGTCTAATCTTTCATTTCAAGAGAAATATAAACTTCCATGCTTCAATAAATATTTTTCAAAATTTCATTTATGTATATTTATAAAAGCGAAACAACAATATGGCGATTATATAGAACCGTCTTAAAATCTTATATAACAAATATCAAAAATGCATATACAATAATAGAGCCTGATGGCAGAGTGACTAATATTCTGTAGTTCGGTGCCACGCTGTTCGAGTCCCGGCGATACTATGGATATTTGTAGTCGTTCAGAATTTACTTCAAACCGAAGGTCCGGTCTAATAAGATTAGAGCGTTGGGGGTAGTCCTGATAATCTTATACAGTACAAAAGAAACATCTCATGTCTCGAAATCTGCCAGTAGTCAGATGGCCTTGCCCTTCATGAACCTGTTCAGACAATTACGAAGAATACACAGAAATGGCAATTATTATATAAAATTAATATATTTAATCAATCTGTTTTATAAAAAATAATCACTAGCATTTAAGCACTCATAGATTATTTAATAACAGAAAATTCTTCACATTATTCTGTAGACAATTTTTTTTAATTAAGCATAAATCCTAATACATAACAATAATATGTTATATACAAACAATGAAGAAATTCAATCGAAAGTTAAAAAGTATAAATTAATAAGGCTTAGAAATTATTTCGACAAATTCTATAAGATAAATTAATTATACTGAAGTCCAAATCTCAATGGAACCCTTTCAACATTGTTATTTATTTGAACAGTTTAAAAAGTATCCTTACATTGTTTATTAAATTATTAAAATTATCAGCTAATAGAAACTTTGGCTATTTTTAATAAAAAATAGGTATAGTAAATGATATTATAAAAGAATCATGATAAAACCTTATTCAAGTATTAAACTGAAGCTGAAATTAATTTTAAATTGTAACAAGGACTTATTAGCATAGGATTAGAAAGGACTTGCAGCATTTAAGGACTTATCGATTACTTAATAATAGGAAATTCTTGCACAATGTCATATATAAAATATTATACTTAATAAAATATAAATAATTCTAATACATAACAATATGTAACAAAATTATATACAAACAGCGAAGAAATTCAATCCAAGATAAAAAAATAATAAACCTTAGAAATTATTTAGACAATACGTTTTATAAACAGAAAATAATTATACTGAAGTCCAAATTTCAATGGAACCCTTTCGACATTATTATTTGCTTGACTAATTGGGAAAAAAAGTAAGAAAATGTATCCTTATATTGTATATTTAAAAATTATCTCGAAATAATTATTCTACCATGAAAGAAAATATGCTTCATTAATCATCATGTTTGCTGGTAAATAGGACCGAGATAGCGGGATGCAGGTTTATTTTCCAAAAACGAGGCCGAAACACTATCAATATTTACACATTTCTCGCGAAGATAACTTCTTTTTCGATACTTTCTTCTTAATCTACTGCACAAACAACCTCCCGGTAAAGAATGCGTGACTTTTATGTGTGTATATGATTTTAATAACTCTTCCGAAAATGATCTTAATCAGCGCTGAAATATTTGTTGAATTAGTTTCCGCGTTATGCCAGGGAAAGATACAATATGGAGCATATTTTAGTAGAATACTTTTAAAGGAGATAATGCAAGACTGATTTTGTTTTAGGAAAGTAATTGCTATAAATTACTCATAAAATTGAATCCTGAAAAAAATTAAAAGTGTTAGACGATAAATAATATAATTAATAAATTCCGATTTTATTAAATTGTAAATTAGTTGAATATACAAGAAGAAAGTTAGTTTTGAATTATTTTTCATAGACTAACAATAAAATATTCTCTAACGCAACAATATGGCAAATATGAAAAACAGTATTAAAATCTTTATTTTATATTAGTACTGATGCATCCAAGCTTGCCATTTAAAAGCATTTTACTAAAACATCTTATGAATTGCTTGTTTTGTTTTCTCAACAAACGAAGATCTAATGTGTTAAAAAAGACGAATCTTTAAATAAAACACAAACTCTCATGTAGCCAATAGATATTTTCAAAATTTAAATTATGTATATTGATAAAAACGTTTTTCAATATACGCTAAAATGTCATGTGTCTTTGCGTAAATGCATTATGTATATAATAAATCCAATAAATAATACGAATCATATATGATGTTAAAGAGAAAAAAAAAAATATTATTTAAATTCGATTCAAAGCATATTAAGTACATAATTCAAAATTCAGATTCCTGTTCTGTTTTTCTTCATTGTCCCAATAGCCCAGAGTGGCCAAGACCGTCTGCCTACTGGCAGATAAAACAAAGATTCACCAAATTAATTTTTTTAAGACGATCAGCAAAAAAAAAAAAAAAAATGCTTAAAATTAAATTACATTTCAATAAAAAATATTATTAACAAACATTTAACACCAATTAATTTGAAACAAAATAATTTATTATAACCATAATTACTTGAAACAATCTTTAGTAATCATTATGAATGATATACAATATACACTGAAGTGACAAAAGTCATGGGATAGCAATATGCAAATTTTCAGATGGAAGTAGCATCGCGTAGAACAGGTCTAAATGCGCAGTGCTTTCGCAGAGCTTTCATTTCTGTTCAAGTTATTCATGTGAAGAGGTTTTGACGTGATGATGACCGCACGACGGAATTAACAGACTTGAACGCGGAATGTTAGTTGGAGCTAGACGCATGGGTCATGCCATTTCCGGAAATCGTTAGGGAATTTGACATTCCCAGATCCACTGCGTCAAGAGTGTGCCGAGAGTATGAAATTTCAGGCATAACATCCCACCATGGTCGACCGCCTGCACTTAACGACCGAGACCGGCGACGTCTGCAAAGAGTCGTAAATTCTAACAGACAAGCAACACTGCGACAAATAACCGCAGAAATCAATGTGGGACGTACAAAGGACTTGTCTGTTAGAACTGTGCGGAGAAATTTGGCTTTCTTGGGCGATTCCAGCAGAAGACCGACTCAGTGCCTTTACTGACAGAACGACATCGCTTGCAGCGACTCTCGTAGGCACGTGAGCATATCGGTTGGTCCCTAGATGAATGGAAAACCGTGGCCTGGTCCGATGAGTCACGATTTCAGTTGGTAAGAGCTGATGGTAGGGTTCGAGTGTGGAGCAGACCCCACGAAGCCATGGACCCAAACTGTCAGCAAGGCACTGTTCAAGCTGGTGATGGCTCCCGTAATGGTGTGGGCTGTTTTTTCATGGCGTGGACTTGGTCCTCTGGTGCGACTGGACCGAACATTGACTGGAAATGCTTATGTTCAGCTACTTGGAGATCACTTGCAGCCATTCATGAACTTCATGTACCCAAACAACGATGGGATTTTTATGGATGACAATGCGTCATGTCACCGGGCCACAACTGTTCGCGATTGGTTTGAAGAACATTCTGGACAATTCCAACGAATGATCTGGCCACCTAGATCGCCCGACATGAATCCCATCGAGCATTTATGGGACATCATCGAGAGGTCTGTTCGTGCCCAAAATCCTGCACCATCAACGCTTTTTCACAATTATGGACGTCTATCGAGACAGCATGGCTCAATATTCCTGCAGAAGACTTCCACCGACTTGTTGAGTCCATACCACGTCGAGTTGCTGCACTTCGCCGGGCGAAAGGAGGGCCGACACGATATTAAGAGGTATCCCATGACTTTTGTCACTTCAGTGTATATCTGACGTAATTTCAGATCATGCTTGCACAACAGTTTCTAAGAAATCGTTATCTCAGACACTGTACTTTCTAATTCTTCTAAAAAGTTCATTTCATGTGTTTTTTGATGGGATTCAAATTTAGAGAAGCATTCAACTGTGCAGGTATTTTTTAATGGAGCCATTCTTTCACTATGCTGTGGATGGTTATCAGGCCTAAAGAGCCCCTGGCTTCCTAACTGTAAATTGTCAACAGATATCTTCACATAATTTTTGCAAAATCTTCACATATTTGGAACTATCCAACGTATCTTCAATTAAGGTAAATTTCCCAACACCACGATAAAGATCCAACGTGCATTCCCATAAATAATTATAAACCGGACGGGAAAAAGTTCAAACTTTTTTTTTTTCCCCCACGGGTTGACCCTTACATTAGACTTTGAATGTTTTTTTTTTTTGTCTTTTCGCCCGTTAAACTTTGGAACCGATATTGGGAGAGGGAGAAAGCGAAAAGGAAGTGTAGACGGAGCCGGCAGAAGAGTTCCAAGCAGTACATAGGGTACAAAGAACGAACCGACTTAAGGAAACTGCTTTTAAGATGATTTTATAAATATTTATTCAATAATTGTATTGCAGTTGTGCAGTACTATCTTAAAAAATTTTAATAAATATGACATCCAAAAGTGTGGAATCATCATAAAAGAAACAATTCTTTCAACCATGAAACAACACTGAATCAAGACTATACTGATATATGGTCCTAACTTTCACTCCATCCTAAAAATGACCTAAAAATTGATAAAAAGTTGACCTAAAAATACTGTCTGCTTCAGCGCCAGGTTTTATTCTTGGAACGAGGTTTATGGATTTAAATTGTTTTCTGCCAAATTTTACCACATCGATTACATCTGTAATAATTATATTTACTCTCATCGGTAAAAATAAAAGCAGTTTTCCAAAAATTCTAATTATTATGAAGATATTTTCATTATCAAAGTGTTTTTCTCTGATTTACTTTGATTATGAATGGTTTTCATTGTTGAACTATGTCATGAATTCTTCTGATCAAAGGATTCTTCGAATTGCCGCTGCAGTAATACTCTTATTAATTGTTACAGCAACATATTTCGTTAATGGAGGAGCATTTAGTTGTTTCGCAGTTCCTTATAATAGTTTATACAGTAGACTGACTTTTCTAAATTTTTTATTTTTAGCTATATATTTTTATCTATCCTAATCGTATTATCGAATGCCGAAAGTTAACACCAATTTATTTCAATAATAAAATTATGGTTAATACAAAAAAAAATAGTTAATTCAAATTGCTTAATGCATGTAGGTTCCCTTTCCAATAAGATTCCCTTTTCAAATAATGTCGTGTCAATGGCAGTAATGTTTTTTTTCTTTTCAATGTGAAATCGTGTGGCGTAAATGCTTCCTCCACTGTTCAGTGTTGTTACTGTTCCAGTAACAACACAGAACATTTCATGCATTTGGATTTTGCTCAAGTCTATTTTACAACCTTTTTTTCATATTCTGCTGAGGTAATTTAATTTTAATCCCTTTATAAAATATGGTTTAACTTATGTAATATTGCCTAAATTTAATTCTATGTAATCTATTTTCAGAAATGTGACTTATTAAAAAAAGTGATTTTATTAACGAAAATACAGAGTGATTATAAAAAATATTCTCGATATATAAGGGCAAAAGAAACAGAATCAAAAACATTTTATTGTGTTTCACATATTTTCCACCTGACCTCCTGCGCACACAATGGCATTTTTCATGGCAGATGGTGAAGGCACTCAAGCAAGTACCATGGTCGTTGAACCTGACGTCTGATGGTAACTTTGAATTTCGATGCAATTTGCAAATTAAATGCATACATTTCAGATTTCTGGTATCCCAACAGCGAAAATACTTTATTTGTACCATCGTCTGGATGCAAGAAGGTTCTCGCCCATTTGTGAGGTATTCTGTCCAACGTTTCATAGCACAAGAGTGATTACAGAATTATCTCCCCACCTTTCAAGTTCCGTGGCTGCCAAGATCCACCTATCTTACTGCAATGACTTTCTGGGTGGGGTTACCTAAAAACTAAAGTGGAAGCATTTTATACGCAAACTGCATCTGATTTCAAAGTTGACATCAGACAGATATCATCGTTCAACAAATTCCGTTAGCCATGGTACATGCTTCATTGCTATATACCATCTGCGCCATGCAAAATGTATATCATAATGTGTGAATGAGATCACGTAGAAAATTTGTGAAACACATAAAAATGTTTTTTTTCTGTTTATCTCTGTAAATATTTATAATTTTTACTTTTCTTAATCTATCTAACGCCTGAAATTTTCGTATTACAAATATCGTTCCAGAACTAATAGATTTTTTTTTTTAATGAATTTTTACTTTTGATTATTTATTGTACACGTATTGTCAAAATTGTATTAAACGAAATTTTTATATCAGAATTTACTCCTTTTAAAGGACTAATAAATAATCAAGGAATGCAGAAAAATTAATACATTAGTTTTCTAATATTATCGCAAATGTTTAAAAATGGTTTTAAAATGTTATCGCTTAGCTTTCTAGATTAAAACAGCTACATCTTCCAAATGATTAATGGATTTTCGTGACATACCAGGCTTAAATTTAATAAGAATATTTGGCGGATTTATTCTCTCATCACAAATGAATTAACTAAGGTACAAACATTCAGTTTAAAATTTTAATGTAATTATGCTCTTGTAACTTTTAATGACATAATTTCAAAAGTGTTTTATAATTTTAAACATTAATAAAATATGCAGCATAATGTGAAAATGTGAAGCATAATGTGTAATGTGCTGCAAAATGGGAATGCACATTATGCTGTTATAAAAATACATTATTGTGGCAAGTTTATTAATATTTTTAGGACCATAACGCGAAAAGATTAATCTTTTACTGGACATGTGCTGATATGATACGTATCCTTTGTCGTACCACATACATTGAGAAATTTTTAATCCTGACAAGAAATTAGTATTTCATGTCGAAACTATTCTATTCATATTGATAAGTTTAATTTTTATTTTTGTTGAACTACATTGGTACTATTAGAAAGCTGTATATTGGGTAGGAGGTATCTGATAAACTATAGGGTTTATTTTTATATACCAGTTTAGAGTATTCATTTCTTTGCTCAATAAGATCATCAGACTTTTATTTTTTACAGAAAATAAATCTGATAATCTTATTGGCAAATTAAACGACATACTACACAGTCCATTCACATTAATGCGGCCACCTGTCAAAAACCAGAATATATTCTGCATATTCTGGCTTTAAATGGAGTGTGGAATGTTGTATTAAGTGGAATTTTTTATATACATTCCACTGCAATGTGCTGCCATCTGCTTTTTGTGGTTATTTCACGTTGACGTCGAAAGTATGTAGTGGTCACATTAATGTGACTGAACTGTGTATATTAATGCTAGAATATATGTTTGCACGTCAGCACATGCCCCAAACTAACAAATTTGTGTATTTTTTCTGGAGGAGGTCTATAAAATGTTGAGATTTATTTCTATTGATCATGTGTGGAATATTAGTGTTAGAATGTATGCTAGTATCTCAAATGATACCACAAATGTCAAGGCACTCATCATGACAAATAGGGTATTCCCTGGGAAGAAAGATTGATGCTAAACAAAGAAGAAGACAATGCAGATTTCATCCATCATAGTGTCTCATGTTGACAGGATGCTGTTTCATATTGATTATTTGAGTTTTTTTTTTGCTGAATAACATTGGTACTACTGTTCGAAAACTGTGGAAGTTGGTAGGAAGTTGCTGCCAAGGTACAGGGATTTATCGGTCTTTCCAGTTTAGAGTACTTTGACAGGAAAGATAGATAACTCCAAGTAGCAACTATAAAGTTGGCAAATTATGATTAAGTATACAAACTGAATCAATCCATCATGCTATTTAGATTAGTTATAAGTGATACAGATTTACAATCACAAGTACTTTATTAAGATATTATTTTTGTATTACAAATCTTAATTATCAATAGTTTTATAATTTTATTACATATCTTTGTAATAAATTTCTTTGAATTGAAATATCTTTTAACAACATTTTTCAAAAAATTGTAGTTATTTTTTCTACATATGATTATGAATATTCATATATAATAAATTTCTTGTATTGTAATATCTCTCAAGAACGTTTTTAATAAGAAAAGTAAAAGTTCCAAATATAAGGAATTGTTATTTTTCTCATAAATGGATATATCATAGAAACTCGCATGAGTTTAAAATTATGTATTTTATCAGCTTTGGTATTTTACAGATGTGTATAATAAAAATACATCCCTCTTATTGCGCATTTAGTACCTGTTCAACGCGATGCTACTGCCATCTGAAAATTGCATATTGCTATCCCATGACTTTTTGTCACCAGTGGTATATAACAGGTGATTGTGCTTTATGCCTGGAAAATGTCATAAGCCATCACGCAGATACTGAATACAAATAGAATCTGTAAAAAGCAGAGTATAAAATGTGGCTAATGGGTCTTCTCGCTTCTTAACAAATTTAAAGTTCTGCGCAGACTTTTTGTAAGTATCATCATGTGCAAAAACAGTATGTAGCAAATGTGAACAAGGTTCCTTTTGTCATTTCTGAAGTGTTTTTTTATTTTACACAGGTACAGAACGCCAATTAGACATTGAAAACAGGCAAAAATATTGCATTTTTCACTTTATGTAATTGCATGCAAAAGTGTGTCATTTTTGACGATATATGTGTTGACTTGACTATATAAAGATATATCACTGTGTGAACGTGATGAATTTATTCATTTGTATCTTTTGAAAGAACCGTAATAAATGTAATGAAAAATGTAAACGAAAAAGTGTTTTTATATTATTTAATTGTATGTGCACTAAAAAAAAAAAAACATAGAAGTAAAAATGTATAAAACATGTCCTTCATCAATATAAAAACTAATATTTCCTATCACAGAATTTTGAAAAAAGTTAATGTGGATGATAAAATTTAATATTCTGAAGTTAGACATTCCTGTTAGGTTTGGGTTTGGCTTACGGTCACTTTTTTTTTTTTTTTTTTTGCACTCTTTAAATTAATTAGGCTAATTAGCATTCCCTGTTAAAAGCTTCAGATTCAAAAACCCCTTCGAGTAAATCATCTAGAATTATACTCCTTGCAGTGGCAATGATGGTACAAAGGAAAAAAAAAAAAAAATTAATTTATTTTATTTAATTATACATTTAAGTAAAAGAAATTTAGAAAAAGAAAAATTCATAAAAGCATGTGTAATCTGTCTGTATAAAACTAATATTTTCTAACTATTAGAATTTCTTAAGAAAAAGTTGATATAGACAATGAATTAAACATGCTGACGTTAGATACTGCTGTTAGATTTGGTTTTATTTCCGCTCTTACGGTCGTTTTCACTTTGAAAAGCTTTGGTCGGCATTTAAAGTAAGATTCATCTTCAAAAACCTTCCAGTAAGTCAAGAATTGTAATTTCCTGTGGAAAGGATGGTACACAGGGAAAAAAGGATTTTCATTAATTTATTTTATTTAATCATAGATTTTCATTAATTTATTTTATTTAATTAATTACTGTAAGAAAAAAAAAAAAATACAAGGATAATTGCATAAAGCAAAAGTTCTTATCCCTATCCAAACTAATACATCTAACTATCAGGATTTCTAAGAAAAGTTGATATGGACGATGAATTTAACATTTAACATTATGATGAATTAACAAGTTGTTTTAGGGAGATTCATCTTCAAAAAGTTCCTGATGGTATGATTTACAAAAATTCATTGTTTATATAAAATACATTACCCAAAGGATATAAAAAAAGACTTCAATTATCATATTTTAGGTGATCAACTATTTAAAAGCTATTTAAAACCGATTACTTATTTATCATATCGGCTATTTTTTTGTGTGTATACTTTAGTAAAGTTCAAAAAAGGATTTTGAGTAGAATGTTTTCTTATATTAGTTGAAAATTGAAGACAATTATTAATAATTATTTTAGAATAATTAATACCTGTTTAATTATAATTATTAACAATATTAATTATTTTAAAATAATTAACAATTCAAGCTTTAATTATAACAAGCAGCAACAATATTAAATATTTTTGTTACATCACTGAATTATTCCTTGACACAACAAGAAAACGCTTGTAAGCGCCAAAGTGTATTTCAACTTTCTAATAAATGTGACAGAAATGACCCATGACATT
This sequence comes from Caerostris extrusa, assembly GCA_021605095.1. NCBI lineage: Eukaryota > Metazoa > Arthropoda > Arachnida > Araneae > Araneidae > Caerostris > Caerostris extrusa. Next base: position 928 of record BPLR01018370.1, on the reverse strand, counting down.
AAAACCCTAATTTCAAAAACAAACCAGGGAACTGAAAAATAATAATAATCTCACCTGGAAACTCACTTTTTGAACAAAACCCAAGATTACTAAACCACAAACGAATATTGAATAGAAAATTAAAAAATTAAAACTATTCATTACACTTTCTCGAATAGACATCTCCAAACCTCCAGCGCACACAACACGATCCAACCGGGAGATATACTGGCAATACAAAACTCCAGAATTCCGGCATCAGGATCCGCGAAAAAAAAATCCGGCCCCGCATAACGCCTGCGCTATTGCTTATAAAAGAGAAAGACACACGACCGTCGGACGAATCCGGCCGCACAGTGATGCGCACACTCCGGGCGTTCGCTGGGTAAACTCCTTGCCTGATCCTCTGCCAAGCCGGACCCTGTTGCATTTTCCTGCTCTTCAAAATCCCGCAAAGGCGTCTGCAACGATGCTGGACCAGAGACATGTTGCTTGATACTCCTTTTTGCCAACAGATTTACTCTTTTTTGTGTTCCCAGCTACCAGCAACATTTAACCTCTTCCAATAAGAATTATATGCAATTTGTGCACCAAAAACCACTTTTATTAAGTTACAATAGCTGACAGCGTTCTAAGCCTTGGAAAATTTTCAGACATCACTAAATTTTATTTCTGATAGGATTCTTTTGATTTTAAATTGAAATCTGTCAGAAAAACCAATCCATTTGAACTTGAACATATCAGAAAAACTAAATTTATTTGCAATTGAATTGTAATCAGAAAAACCGAATGAATTTACAACTTGAATTGTTAATGACCAAACGATTTTGTTAGACAGTAATACAGCATTTCTGCTATTGAAAGAATTTTTAGATAGCATTTAACTATAATAGTACCAATTGGATACATTAACTTATTGTATACCACACAGATTCATTTGTGTCTAAAA
>BPLR01018368.1:0-45274 GCA_021605095.1 Caerostris extrusa | reverse complement strand
AAAGTAACATTTATTGTGTTACTTATATATAAGCCAAACAGTGAATTTTTTTTCAAATTAGTTTTTTCCAGGCTTGTTATATTTTTTTTACATATATTGCAGTCAATAGAAATGTACTTTGTTTCATGTGTATTTTTCTTCCTGTTGCGTTATTGAATTGTACAGTATCTGTAATAATGTTCTATGACATGCTAGGAGAAAATACCGTATTTTTAAAGTACGATATGCAAAAACACTCTATTATTTATTTATATATTAGAACAAACTTATAATTTCCATCATAGGCACTATTTTTACATCCATTCTTTTCGTTTTTTTGTTTAGTATTCAACAAAATAATAATATTGGCGTGTTCCATTTTTCCTCATTACTTTCTCTGAGTTGCTTTTCCAGGATTAGGCACTCACAGCGGAGGGAATAGAAGAAAAATCTTTATTTATATCTGAGAGATAAAGAGCCAGAGTAGAGTGCAAGTCAGGAGAATGTTGCACTCTTTAAATCTAGATTTCACGTTGAATTGACTTGATGAAAGATACTGAAATCTCCCTGACTTGTTATGGAGACCCTGACTAAGGACATAAAGAAAGTCAATGACTTGAATGGAGTCTATCAAAGAAGTATTGCCATGATAATTTATATCAGCATTTTCAACTTGATACACTGATGGTTAGTTTAGTTAATGATTGAATTGAAGGAGTGTCAGCCTTGCTTGGATCTCCTACTATTTTCTTAAAGGATTTCTTGCCAGATGGTAGCATGCATTTAGTTTATTAAGAAAGATTCGCACATGCAATAGCCTATTTAGTGGAAGGAAAGCTTCAGCGTTGTTTTGAGAATATCTAATACCTAGAACAATAAATACAGATTTGCCATTGACATTATCATCATTTTTTGTGCTGAGTAGAAAATGAGCTTTATAACAGATATAAATGTACTAAAATTTTTTTTATCTGTAATTTGTGAACAAGTATTAAAAAGTCATTTACCAGACGCAAGGATTACAGATATTGAAGAATTGTGTTGAGAGCGGTAGACAGCCATTTTCCAGTTCTTTGCCTTCTTTTCATCTTATCCGCAGAAAACATATAAGTATTGTCTTCTAATTATACGTTTAAACTAAATAAATTAAATGAAACCCTGAAGACTTGACTGTTTTGATGTGTACTTTCTGACTCATACTTAATTAATTTTTACATTAATAACATTATTTCTGAAAAAGAAAAAGCTTGTAAATAAAACAATGCACGTATAGCTTATACATACATTTTTACAGAGTGCTGAATACACTGGCAGTGGAGTATGCCACACGGTAGTGAAGTCACTTCAGGCTCACGCAGACTGCCTTGTCCCATACGATACGCAATGCCGCAAACTCCTGGGCGCCATGGAGCCAGATTCTATCTCCGAGTTCTGCAGGTAAACATACCAGAGACACAGTGGAATGGCAGTCATTTCTTTTCACCACATCTGAGTTTCTGTGTTATTGCTTGTACTATAAAAGAGCTACTTAGGGTTATGCTAATTAAAATACATTATATTTAAAAGCCATCGGGACATTATGTCTGACAAACAGGAGTCAATTCTCTTCATATTCCCAACACTAGCTTATACACTCCTTACTCTTTACGTTTTTGTGTTTAATATGTACGACCTGAAGAATTGTTTGCGGATCCACGTAGTTTAACACTTTGTTTGCCTTTTCCCTGTATTACTACTTGGGACACAAAAAGGCCTGATTGATCCACCCTTGTTTCCATTCGATTTAAAAGTTGATTCAAATGAAAACAGTATCTTCGCATTTAGATCATTATCTGGAGTTTCATTCATTCTTATTAGTTTCATATATTATTTCACCGTGATTTACATTCGATTTTCTATTTTTGTGGCCGCTTACATGCCGATTGTCAGCCAATGCAATATTGTCCGTATTTTATTTTTTGTTACTTGCAGTCCGGCGGTACGGACAACGAACTAACTTCAGAATGGTCTGGGACTGGGGTGAGCCTACTTGTGTATTTTTAGCTCAACGCTTGATCGTTGGCACTGCCGAACGCGGCCATCAGGCCCCACCCACACTGCAACCTCTACCCAGTTCTGCTTCCTCAATGAGAATTTTCCGTCGAGCTGAATTGAATCACAGCCATTTGAAACATTTACTCTTCATTGTTGGCTCATTGCTCCACTATCCCAGACAGGAAATGCTTTCGGTTTTATCGAGCTATTAGTCATATTGGAATTTGTTTGAACACCACTGGCTTGCTCACTACCAGCTGATTAACGCCGGTTTGGCAGCTTCTGGTGTACAGTAGTTCTTTTTGTTACCTGAAGTTACTTTTTATCAATGAAAATTGTGCGTCTACAAAAATCTTTTCATCGCATTTAATAAGCAGCTTGAGTAATGTGGCGTGTCATCGAAATTGCGGTTCTGAACGCCTTCGCTCAACTGTGAAGGCCTGACCATCCCAGAAATGTTGTCTTTGATGTGTGAGTAATGATAGCCTGGCGAAGGCGCCTGGTGACGAGTGACACAGGTTTTGCTCATGTTTTACAACCATATGTCCCGGTCTACTACCCTGGGACTCCATGGTTCAACATGGGCTGCGCCAGCGTTGCTGTTTGCCAGGCACATTCAGTTAGCAGCCCTTACAGGACGGCACCACTAGCAAACATCCATGCCACCGCCAGATTCGACAGCTCGTGGCTGGGTAGTGCGAACTAGCTAAGACTCAATCGAACACTTGAGTAGCGATGGTCAGACCCGAACATCGTGCCCATTGAGACCTTATTATCATAACATAGTGGATAATAGTTTTATGTACTATTAATATTTAATATTTCATTTAATTGAAGGACAGAGTACTAATAACCTTCATAAGTAGGCTGCAACACAGTATGAATAGCACGAGTTTTGACCACGTCAGGCGCATCTTTTGCTGTACCTGACACTCATATTTGCACACAGTCTGTCAGTTCATGATTTCTGTATACATCACACCCTCCGCAGAGCATCCCAAAATTGCTTGATCCAAATTCCAGAATCACACTATACCTTGGGAAACATTGCTGACGAAAATATTAAAGTGTTCAGCCATGGTAAATCATTTCTATGGTTATAGCACCTGAGTCATAGGCCACGCATGATGGGGTGAAAACACTGCTGATCATCACGTCTTCCTTACACGACCAGGTTGGGACAAACGATTTTTTTTTTTTGTCATCTCTCTTCAATGTACCTCAGCTGTGCTGCCATTATTGTGTAAAACAAGAAACATAGCATGTATTTATATGCTTGAAAGGGTTTAAGGTTTTGTTTTGCGTGGAGACATTCTTCTGGATGCTTTTAGATTGGTTAACTAATGTTATCATAATATTTGGTCCGTAACTGTATTATAAGAAATCGTAACATCTGGGAACTTTATGTGTTTACCAGATAGAATGATAAGTTATTTTTTAAATGTTTATAATTAATAGTCAAAAAGTGTTTAGATATTTCAGTTCTTTATTTTGTAGAAAATGATTGTTTTCTCATTTATAAACAGATAGTCTTCCACAATATTATTTCTCTCAAAATTGTTGAATATTTCAGTTGTTCATCTCCATTTAACAAAGACCAAAATTAGAATAGGTCCATGTGTCCACAGGGTAAAGCATTGTGATGGGCAGCATATGTATAAAATGGCTTACGGTTCTATAGTTCAACGCCGAGCAACAGGTCAACTGACCTACAGTGCCAGTGATCATGTGGACGAGAGTCGTCACTGGCCATTCTGTATTTTTAATAGTAAGGGAAATTATTAAAAATCTTTATAGAAAAGAAGAAGACTCTAATTTTGAGTAACAGAATAATTTCAACAGAATTAATTACAAAATACTGCAGTATTAAAATATTGTTAACTTTATTGCTGTGTTAAAATACTTTGAAATCTTAAGCAGTTTGAATAACCATAGTGAATTAATTAATCAATTAATTAAAGTAACCATGTTTTTACATTAAATAAAATATACCGTATTCACCTGCAAGCATCAAATTGTTGAAATATTCATTCTCAATACATATAATAATATTGTTATCACATAATTTTCTTAAAATCTGTTTTGCTTTTATAACCAGTATTGCTTTAGCTACATATTGTTGTTTCGATACAAATGAGAGCTCAATGAGTAGGTTTGGCAATGATGGACTCTGCTGCACTTGGCATTTTCAGAATTTAACAAATACATGGTGTTCGATTTGTCGTATTGAGGACGAGTTCCAGACAATGACACTATATTCTCGCCATCATTGGCATGCCGGCAGCAGGGTTGCCGGTTGCAAACTTTTTGCGTGTGAGTTGCTTATTTTCTTCTAATATTTATTATGATAAACGCCATAGTATTTGTTCATACCTGTCTCATCAGTTACGTAGAAGTAACGAATGATATTCGATACGATTATGTGTTGACAGCAGCTGGCTGCCTCGGTTGCTGTTGTGCTGGGGAAAGGGCTCGGTTGATTTGATTACCTTTGATTGTTGATTGGGCAGAAAATGAGCACTGTTGTAACTTGTGCCACATCTTCCTTCAGTGAAGCATTTTTCAAATGAAAGATTTCCCTGTGATATTTTAAGATATGCGGAAGCAATTGTTTATTAACGAATGGCACATCACAAGCCATGTAATATGAGCTCATCAGGCTCACTGTTTTTTACTCTCTTGACAAACCACTGACTTAGTTTGCTTTTTAGTTTTTCGTTGCTGTTCATTTGAGTACTCACATTGTTTGGATTTTTTGATAACAAACGTGCATCAGTTACTATGATTTTTTAACGAACGACATCCGCACAGTTGAGTGGGTAGTGGTCTTCTGATAATATGGTTGGTGGTGTCTGTTGATTTGTCACAGTTTAAATTCTGTTACCTTTCTACTCATATAGCTTGTCGAGTTTCTGTGAATATTTTAAATTTCTTTTTAAGATAGGCTTGCAGTGGATGTAGTTTGATTAATATCATTTGTCTTTCAACTACTATTTAATAATGGTTTAGCAAACCTTCATTGAGTATTTCCTTATTATCAACTACTATTTAAATCTGAAAGAAAACTTATAATTATTCCATCACCATAGACCAGTTATTTCACGAATGAAGAGATGTTCGACATGTCCATGGTTGCTTGCGATAATTAGATAAATATTGATTTATCTGAAGTTGCCACAATTAACAGAAAATGAGTACTGAGCTAAGCTGTAACTGTTTAAGCACCATTGGAAAGAGCTTGCATTTCTGCAGAAGATAACAGAATTGTTTTTCTTTATAGCATGCACGCTGGTTATTGCCTTTTCCAGCTGCTTTACTTTTCAACCAATTATTTTAATGTCGATGAACGCAAACGTTCACTCTATATTTTTAGTATCAGCACTTGTTTAGACTGAAAGAAAAACTAACAGTTCCAACAAGTCATAAACTACTACAAAGATTTTAATGAATGATATGATTGACAGCAAAGCTTAAGTGGTAATACAAACGTGTACCAGATAATGTATTTTCGTTGAGCTTGAACATGATGTCACTACACATGAATCCTGTTGTCGTTAGGCCATTATCGCCAAATTTATTTTGAAAGAAGGTATGAATATGCCTGTTTATTATTCGTTGTCTATTTAATAAATTAAAGAAATGTATCAAAAATAGAAATAAATCTAATATATTTTCCTCTGTCGAAACGATATATTGCTGAGATACTTGACTTTACGCTTATTCAGCACATATCACATGTACCATCATTTAATAGACATTTGAAAATGACCAGCATTAGTTCGAAACAGGCTTCCTCTCTGCGAGACAGTAACCGAGTGGCTGCGCTGTACTTCCTCTCTGGTGAGTCTCGAGGATTGGCTTCCTGAACGCCACAGCTTCCTAGTGTGTAGGAGAGCACGGTCACACTTGTCTTTATGAAATTCTTGAGAAACGAACACAAATGTTCGCACATTACTTGGCCCATTTCAACGTTAATAATTTAGCTAAGTTTATTTCGTTGAATTTTATATTAGCTTCATCACAGGTTTCAGGTTCGAGTCTATGGTTTGGAACCACTTTTAAACCAGTTACCTGTTCTAAGTTTCTTCATTGCCATCGCATAAAAAGTGCCTGATGCAGCTCCTTGCATAAAACAACTATTCATATTTGCCAGCCGCATTAGAAAAAATAAATAAATAATTCTTATATAACATTGCTTGTGAAATACTTATTTATAAAAGTTAATATTTTTCTCTTACAATAACTAAATTGCGAGTAGGTGCTGTGTGTTCTGAACTGAGGTGCTGTTTTTTTTTAGTCTAACATGGACGCTAGCGAAAATAGCAGTTTCATTGTAAAACGAGTTTAAAATATAAAGTGAAACAATATGTCTTGAAAACCGTCATTATCAAGAAACGAGTTTTCTTTATTATTTTTAGATCAATGAATAGCTCATCGCCTGCATTACTCCCTTTTATTATACTTATCTTTTTCTGTTCTGAGGATGTTACGCCGTGAACGATCATTTATATGGAATTCAGCTGAAATTTTTAGTACTGTCGCAAACTGCACAGCCTGGGTCAGTCGCCCTGCTGCAGAACTCGTTCAAGAAATGGTTTATGAGCAAGCAATAACTTTGAATTTACATTTGTGATTTATGTGAGTTTTGATTGACCGATAGTGGTAAAGAACAGATGGCGAATTATTTTTATAGTAAATCAGTTAAAAAATGCGTTCTTAAGAGATAAAGTCAGAATTCGATTAGATTTATTTGCTAAATTCTTTAGAAAATTCCATATCAAATATATACATTTTTGAAATAAATTTCAGAAGATGTCTGTGGCATTTTTACTCTGTTAGATTACTGCTTATTTGCTATTTTTAACATAATGGGTCATATTTCTAGATTCGTGCCTTATTTCAAAATCTAAATATAATCTTTATTACTTATATATTAAAAATAAACATAAAAAATAATGTATTAAAAGAAAATATTACAAAATAATCATAAAATAAAATACAAAATAAACATAAAATAGCATTAAAATAAAGATAAAAATAAAAATATTAAAATAAAAGATAAAAATAAATATAAAAAACATAAAATAATTAAAATAAACATAAAAAATAATATTAAATATAAATATAACAAATATTGTAATGAGCATAAAAATAAAATACCACAAATAAACGTAAAAATAAAATATTAAAATAAACATAAAATAACATATTAAAATAAACATAAAAAATAAAATCGTAAAATAAACATAAGAATTTCTCAATATTGTACAAATATTTTTGAATTTTGCATTTATGAAAGTATATATATGTTTATTGTATTTATAACGTTTCCAAATAATTATCATAATAAAATAAATGTTTCTGATAGTGATCAATTAATGGTTATTTTTCCCGCGAAATTTATATTCAGTTAATATTTTGCCTTGAAATAAAATAATAACTTGTCCACTTATTATCATTGTTATTATGAGTTATTATTACTCAGGAAAATTGAAAGTAAACAAAGATTTTTCATATTATATTTTTGCTCAATAATAGAAGTGTCGTTGTTGCCGTCATCAACCTACTTCCCTTCCAGCAGCTCGTTTTGTTAATGTAAAGTCGTTGTTCAACATAAAAAATCAAACCATGTTCTTTTTTCATTCCCGTGGAGATGACACATTTGCAGGGGGAATGCCTTGTAGAGTGAAAATACATGAAATATAGCCATTTTTTTTTTTGTTCATCTCTCATAAAGCACTGTTAAAGAATGTCAAAATCAATCGTGGCTTGTACTGGTCTGTGTTGTCGCGCCCCCTTTCTCCAGCGCGAGAGCCACTATTGGGATTAGGAACATACTCTGCCGCTATGTTATTTTTCTTTGGCGCCTGTCACTCATTTACCTTTCAGAATGAGAAATATTTCCTCTTTCTTTTGTCAAACTTGCTTATTTTCCGGAGTTATGATTTTCATAAATAATGTGTTGCTTTTTGATAAGATTTATACAGCACTGGCATAATTTGCCCAATGCTTTTACTTAATTATTTATTTAATTAATTTTTGGTATTGCTTTTCCATTAAGAAAAATTATTATTGCTTGGTTATTTTGTATGACTGTGATCCTACCTCCATAAATTAAAAATTTTTTTGTCATTCTCCTGTATTCATACATTTAAATAAATAATGAAAATATTTGCATTATATTAGTTCACTGAAATCACCATTTAAGATATCATGTTGTATTCGAGAAAGCTCACTGAAACGATAATCTTTTCTGCGTTTAAATGAGTTTTTCGAAAGAATATTATTCAAATTTAATTTCTTACTTATAAATAACATAACATATACATGAAGAATTATGCGTCATCTGAATAACACAGAATAAAAGAAACACTATTACTTAACGAAAATTTTATATTGATTACATATTGCTCTTGTCTTCTTTCCATTGGTATTTCTTTAAATATAAGATGCTTCCTGACAGCTGCTTAGTTGCTTGCCAGATATTATTACAAATATTAATATCTATGCCTTAAAGGTCTTTAAAAGTGATTTGTTGTTAGTGGAACAGTTTGATTAGAATAAGTTCATCTCTAATGAATGAAATAAGAATATTTTTTCTTTAATAGAATAGATACAATCACTTACAAATGATAATATTTAAAATGAACTGTAACTGTCAGAAGATTTAACGTTCTTTACCTTGCAGTAAAGAAAATTTTTAATCGTAAGAGAGTTTCATTGAACACGACGATTAATCGCCCGCTTTCATAAATATGATGGCATGTTGTTTCAGATTTTCGTTACTTTGTTTCATGAGCGTTTTTCAACTTTGCAGCAGATCGTCTACGCAACATGCCACACTAGTTCACTACTTTTACTCAGCTTCGCCACACACGTTTCCAACATGCAACACTGTCACCTCAGGTGCCAGGGATTCCCTGCAGAGAAATACCTGAAGTGAAGATTGCAGATCTATCACATTATTTATGTTGTGTTCTTTCTTTTGTACCTGATAATGTTTTTGCACTTTCCTTAAGTCATAACTGATGGCAGGTGAGATTTCAAATGTTTTAAGAATGAAAATGTACTTACTGCAGCAAACGTGAGACAGATAATGTTAAGCATTCAGCCTAACAATAGGAATGTTCACGGGATTAGGATTTTAGGCTCCGTAAAATATGGTTAGCCAACATGTTCGATGTTACTGTTGATAGAATGTGGGTATTTTTTTAACATCGTATTTTGTTATTTAGAGAACATAGCCATTTAAAAGAAAAATAAAAGCGTATTTATTTATAAGATTTATTTTTTAAAGTTTACCACACTTCAGATATTACATCAAGAATATTGTATTTTTTAAAATTATTAATGAGCCAGATTTCAATTCAGAGGTTATATTGTATTTTTGATCCTTTTTAAATTGCAATTTTAATGGTCATTGAAGATTATAGTAACAAAGTTTCAATAAAATACTCGTCAAATTCTTGTTATAGATAATAATCAAATAAAATTGTTGTATTTACGATTTTATTTTGTTTAAAACAATACAGGATGATATATTAGCAAAAATATTAGTAATTTATATTTTTATGTACAGAATATATAATATTTACCTCTTAAATAAATATATGAGAAATAAAGATTAACTGAGTAGATTTTGCAAATATTGTGCTTTACATTATTCATTGGCGAATGATCACTGACAAATTTTTTTATTATTATTTTCCTGACTTTCAAACGAGTACTTTTCCATCCCCTTTTCTTACTTAATAACCAGCTTAAAGATGTTTGCTGCTCTTCTTTCCGCCCCCGTTTTTCCTTCTTTCGAGACAAACAGCTTATGACCAATGAAGAACATCATCAATTTTTCACAAACCAAGAAAATATGCAAGTCAAACAACCTTTCTTCACAGCGTGCGTACCAGCCGATTTCGTGAACGTTAGGCTTATAGACACTGGAAAACGAGAGAGGGAAGCAGAGTCTCGTCAGGGAAGGAGCTAACGATGTCTCAGGGTCTGTTGGATGAGTCAGCAGAAAGAAAACGCATGATATTATCATCGTAATGCACCTCGAATATCCGCCCGGCTGCCGGGTGTACTGAGTTGTCAATATTTCGATAGCGCGATTGGCCGATGGTCATCACATCGAATTGTTTGTTTATTTTAGTTTTAAATAGCAGCTCGTTACCATATGATATAAAGACAATACAAAACATTATTATTATAAAAGAAAGAAGAATGGTTGGTTAAAGTTGTTGCCATAAACTTTTTATTTTTAATTCGCTTACCAATTGCTTTTTTACTGTAGACATTATCACTCATTTCAAATTTAAAGTCACTTGAAAATGACAAGATCACATGATATTCAATAGATATTAGTTTTTTTTCGCACATATTTGTTATTATATCACATCATTTACTTCCGTTTCTGTTGTAATACTGAAGACATTCAGGAATCTTTCATTGATTGGTGGGGAACTAATTCAGATATCTCTACGCCGGTGAATAGTAGCAAGAGTCATAATGCCATTGGTTATTTTGATAATACACATGGTATTATAATGCACCATATATTGCATAACAAATCAAGACAATATTTATTTGCTTGTTGTTACAGTTTATTTTGAAATATTTAAAGTTTTTCATATTATTGCATCGGTTTTGCGAATATTCAAATTCTGAAAGAATTGCCACAATTAGCTTAGACAGTCTCTCAAACAGAAGGCTTCAGACGGTGCGAGTTTGTATTTTGTTGGTTACCATAACCCTTTATTTTTTAATTTCAAAGAGAACCCTATTTTTTTGTTCCATTGTTTTTTACTTAATTCCACTAATAAATTATCACTGATGTCGGGATAACGTGCTATCACTATTCTGGTAGATATGCAGTTAATATTACATGTATCAATGACACTTGTGAAGATTATACATGTAATATTAACTGCACATGATATCTACCAGATGTTATATTATTCTGAAACATTTATTGTTCCGAGATAACATTAATACAATCATTCTTCTCTAACTCTACTTTGAAATATTTCACTTTTCAATTAAATTGGTGGGTGCTGCCAGGCTCATATACTGTGAATATGTCAGCAGCATTCGCATACATATTGATAATATTTGCCTAATATGGTATTGAAAATTTGATTGCTCATGTCTGCCAGTTTGGGAAATTTATTTAAAGCTTCTTACCTCTGTTAGTCGTCGTCCAATATTCGTAAAAGGATTACATTGCTTCATTGGACAAAATCAGCAGTTGTTTATTTTCAACCATTTTTAATTTCGAAGAGAAACTTTGTTTTTTCGTGGCTCATCTCCACAACCGGATGTTTAGGATAGCACTGCTTCCACTCACTAAATCCCACTTGTGAAGATGACACATGTAGGCTAATAATATACTCACATTATTAAAGGATCTACTGTTCGAGAATGTCAGTCACTTTTGCTCTGAGGTGTTAAAAATATCGCAGAAGACACTCACCTATCTTTCACTGAATTGGTGGGATTCACCAGATTCGAACACGTGTTTGTTTCTGGAAAATACCCTGACTTGGACATGGCCTGCCAGACTGCACCGTTGAGCACCCAGGTATGGTTGCCAACGCAGTTCATCCGTATTCGTGCTTTTAGACTTCCAGGAGTCGCATATATCACTTCCGTGAATGTCTGTTTAAAAGTTACTGGAATGATCAAAAGAAGTACTGCACATTACATGTGTAGCGTGTGTGAAAGACCGAGGCCCGTTTCTTTTTTTTGTGTTTTTTAATTGAATTCTTGTTCTGCTTGATTAACGTAATATTTCATAATGGAAATAAAACATTCTCATGTAAACAATGTTGTTCTGTGAGGTTTTTTTGCCCGTCATAAATTATTACAATTGGTTGTACAGTGAAGGCTAAAACCAGTGTTTATCGTCGACAATAGGGATGCAGATTCATATTGTAATATATTATTTATTCTTGTATTTTTTGTGTAAAGAATTTTCTGTTAAAATACCAAAATTTATTAATCAGGGTGGCGAATTCGTGCCAAAACAATCAATTCACCCAGATTTATCAAACTTATAAAATATATTTTTATTTTATAATAACAGCAGTGAAGTTTATGTAAAGATTCACATACTGGCCGAACCGTCGAAATGATGAGGGCCGAATTTTGATTTTAAGCCAAATTTGCGAATATATGAAGATATTGCCTGCTTATTTATGAGTTCGCAGAAGAATATCTGCGATAAAGGCCGATTGATATCGAGTTCGCAGAATAATTAAATTATATTCTTAAGATGAAGTGAAGAAATATCGCACTAGTAAATAATTATTTTTTAACTATCATTTTTAATTATTTATATTTATATATTTTTATATTTCATTTTTATTATTATATTTTTATAGTGTGTGTTATCATTATTATCTATGCTTACGTGTAAAATAGTAAGTTTTTAATAATGATAACTATTATGCTACAAGACACTGTAGTGGGTCGGGGATATATACTTTATATGTGGCTCATGATGCACTATGGCCTGAAAGATCATTTGCTGAGTCATTGCTGTGACATATATTAGTAACGGTCCGATACTGTGGTCTTCTGACTTCGGGATTTGAGGAAAACACAAAATGTAAATAAAAATTAATTTATTAAGTGGTCCCATCTTAGGCTCATTTATCAAATGGTTTTTTATCGATCCATTCCCTGGTTGCTGTAACTGTCTCTCAGCAGGTTTCAGCACATCATATTGCTTAGCAACATATGCTTTTAATGCAATTCTTAGCAATAAATATAAAAAAAATGGATCGATAAAAACCATTTGATAAATCACTTCTGAGCTACACATAAATCGAACCAAATACTAAAAAGTTTATTAAATTATAATATGTTCACAAAGAACACAGCTTAATATTTTAATATATTGTTTAGTATAAAATTTCCAATATGGGGGAATGGACGATAAAACCATTTGATAAACACTTCTACAAAATGAACCAATACTCAAAGTTTATAATACAACACAGAGCTTACACATTTAATATATTGTTTAGTAACAGCAACATGTATTTTTATTTCTGAACATAATTTAACATGAAGTAGTTCACGCATCTATTCTGGCGATATCATTGCAGAAATATATTTCACAATCAGTAAGCAGATATATGTTCTGCTTGGCTCAGTACAGCCTACATTGAACTTCGAATTTTAAATTTGAACCAGCAAGAAAGTGGTCAACAGACAGCTGATATATATAATGGGGTCCAAGAGAGTAAAGAACAATGAGACAAACAATGTTTTTTTACGACGAGCAGTAAATGAAGTTTCATGTTATGATGATGTTGAATTGTGTAAGACCTTTTGTATTATATGTAATGCAAATGCAATGAATAACCTGTTACTTAAATACTCCCTGACACACACACACACCACACACACACACACAACACAAACACATACTGTTGGCGCAGTTATTCTGATCTTCTAGTTTACAATTATTTTCTAATTTACATTTATTTTGATACCAAAGTTACTTAAACTAGTCAACTCATCTAAAACAAATTATAGTAAAATTGAAATATTAGTTGTCTGCAGAAATTGCATGCCTATCGCTGCATAACGGGCGTATTTTGTTTTTTGGTGGTTTAAGAAATCATTAAACCTCCAATATCTTAAATAGTTAAAGAATTTGCATTAAACGTATTTGCCACTATAAAGACAATGAAAACAATTTGCACTTAGAAAACATTGCTGAGCAATTAAAGCAAAGAGATCGAAAAGCATAGGTATACCTCTTCACTGCAATAAAAGATACAATATTAAAATAAAATTGAAAATTTTTGTGCTAAGAATAAATAAATAGTGAGGCATATTGTTTTTTGTAAAAAGCAGAATGGTAGGAGTTGGAAAAGTTTCAGGGTTTTATATTTGCTTTTTTACTTGCTTTTAAAAAATTTTTAGAATTTTGTGTTTTTTATTATTATAATAATTTATTTTTTGATAATCACTTTTTTATTGTTATAATAAATAATTATAATTGTTATAATAATTATTTATTATAACAATTTTGTGTCTGATCCGCCGAGCCATAAATTACTACTTTAGGGAATTTTTCCATCTTTTGGCTCTATCTTTTAATAATATAACATTGACACTATCTGTCTGAACAAAAGGATAGGGATATACATGGTGGTGGGGTTTTTTTGCTCATTTTCATGCTACATCTTTTATCGTGATATGCATGAGTACGTACCGCTTTAGGTTTATATTCTATCTTAGATAATGGGAATCTAACAACAGCCAATAGGATCATTCTAATAAAAAATAAATAAATTACATTAATAGTTTTGAACAAATCCCTTTGTTAAAAAAGAAAAATTATAGAAAAGAAAATTAGAAAAAAAACATTTTTAATCTAGAAAATTTTCTATGGTTAATTTATAGAATAGAAAATTTATTTTTTTGAATTATTGATTTCTTAATCAATAATTCAAAATTGCACTATTAAAGGGGCATAACAATACACAAAATTGTTATAATAAATAATTATTATAACAATTATAATTATTTATTATAACAATAAAAAAGTGATTATCAAAAAATAAATTATTATAATAATAAAAACACAAAATTCTAAAAATTTTTTTAAAAGCAAGTAAAGTAAATATAAAACCCTGAAAACACATCTTTTCCCCAACTTTATTCTACACCTCCCTACAACTTTATTCTACATAAAAATTTTCCCATAACTTTCTAAAAATATTATGCCTCCTTTATTTTATTTTATTCTTAGCTTTTAAAATTTTCAATTTTATTTTAATATTGTATCTTTTTATTTTTTTGGTGGGGGATGGGGGCATCGTCAACGGACTCCTAATTGTACCTATAGCTTACTTTTAGCTTTTCGATCTCTTGCTTTTAATTGTTCTCAAGCAAATGTTTTTCCTAAATTTTAAATTGTTTTACTTTCATTTATTAATACTCTATAATTGAAGCAAATACGTTTAATGCAAATTCTTTAACTATTTTTAAGATGTGGAGGTTTTGTGGTTCTTAAAACCACCAAGGAAATCCGTAACAGATACGCCCGTTGCCCATTATGCATAAAAATAGTTATTGCTGGGCTCTTTGCTTCATAGTCTAATGGTTAAATATTAAAAATGGATAAATGTTTCTTTAAAATCGAGAAAAATATTATAACATATACAATTTCTAAAGCTGGAGTATATATAGTGATGGCTGCTTTTTTGACAACCTCTCTAATAATATTTCAATTTTACTTTTTAAAATATAGTAGCTGTTTTTAGATGGAATTGATACTAGTTTAAACAGCATTGAAACAGCTTTAGTTTAATAAAAAAAAATAAATATTTAAATTAGAAAATAATTTATTGCAAACTAGAAGATCAGAATATGTGTTAGTAACACGCCAACCTGGATGCAAGATGTGTGTGTGTTTGTGTTTGTGTGTGTGTGTGTGTGTGTGTGTGTGTGTGTGTGATGTCCAGGGGTATTTAAAAGTAACAGGTTGTTCATTTTTGCATTACATTTTGCATTACAGTAACATATTACAAAAAGTTAACACACAATTCAACATCATCCGCTTTCAGTTAACATGAAACTTCGATTGCATACTCTCGTCGTAAAAAAACTATTGTTTGTCTCATTGTTCTTTACTCTCTTGGACCCCATTGCATATATATCAGCTGTCTATTGTCATTCTCACGCTTTTCTCTCTTCACTGAGTTCAAAATTTAAAATTCGAAGTTCAGTGGAAGCAGGTGACACTGAGCCAAAACATGAACATATAACCATCTGCTTACTGAATTAATGGCCAAATACTATTTCTGCAATATTTATCGCCAGAAATAAGATGCGTATTAAAATTGAACTACTTCGTATTAAATTTATGTTCAATAAAATACATGTTGCTGTTACTAAACAATATATTAAAATGTGCAAGCCTCTTTGAGAGACAACATGTATTTTATTGAACAATATTATATTAATTTAATAAACTTTTTAGTATTTGGTTCGATTTTGTAGTAGCCCAGCTCAGAAGTGATTTATCAAATGGTTTTTATCGATCCATTTTTTTCCCCATATTTATTGTTAAGAATTTTTATTAAAAAAAACATATGTTGCTGTTACTAAACAATATATTAAAATGTGCAAGCCTCTTTGAGAGACAACATGTATTTTATTGAACAATATTATATTAATTTAATAAACTTTTTAGTATTTGGTTCGATTTTGTAGTAGCCCAGCTCAGTGATTTATCAAATGGTTTTTATCGATCCATTTTTTCCCCATATTTATTGCTAAGAATTTTTTATTAAAAAAAAACATATGTTGCTGTTACTAAACAATATATTAAAATGTGCAAGCCTCTTTGAGAGACAACATATGTTTTTTAATAAAAAATTTTTAGCAATAAATATAAAATGGATCGATAAAACCATTTGATAAATCACTTCTGAGCTGGGCTACTACAAAGATGGGACCAAATACTAAAACGTTTAATAAATTAATTTTTATTTATTTTATTGTTTTTCCTCCATTAAGTCCGAAGTCAAGTTACAGTGAATATATGCGGACCGTTGTCCTTATAAATATATGTCTAAAGCAGGGGTGGTCAACCCAAATGATCTTTCAGGCCACTTTGGAGATGCATCATAACTCCGTGAGCCCATATAAAATTATATATCCCCATACTAGATTTAGACCCACTATAGACATTTTTTGGTGTGAAAAATTGTAGCATAATGAGTTATCATTATTAGGCTTACTTTTATTTTTACACGTAAACATAGATAATATAATAATAATGATACTAAACGCACACTGTAAAGAAATATATAATAATAAAAATGAAATATAAAAAAATATATAAATATAAATGAATTAAAAATGAAATAGTTAAAAAATAATTATTTTACTAGTGCGATATTTGTTTCTTCACTCATCATGAGTTCGCAGAATATAATTTAATTATTCTGCGAACTCATTATCAATCGTATACAATTTTATCGCAGAATATAATTGAATATAATAATTCTTCTGCGAACTCATAAATAAAGCAGGCAATATCTTTCATATATTCGCAAGAATATTATTTTAAAATCAAAGTTCATTTTTTCTCATCATTTCGACGGTTCATTTTTGAATATGTGGATGCACACATAATGTGTTTTTTAATACATTGGCTTTCACTACTTTGATTATTATAAAATAAATATATTTTATAGAAGTTTGATAAATCTCAGATTGGATTGATTGATTTGATTTTGGCTGCGGTTCGCCACCCCTGGTCTAAAGTATAAATTTTTTTTAAATTATTTTTAACAAGAAGGATTCTTTTTTCAAAAAATACAAAGAATAAATAATATATTACAATATGAAATGCACTTATGTTAATCCTATTCGTAAGAATAGCGAATAAAATACTGGTTTGCTAATGGATAGCCTTCACTATTTTAATAATTGTAATAGTTTTGATGTCCTTGACGAGATAAGATGAAAAACCTACTCACGGAACCTATTCTAACCATTCTTCAGAGAAGTTATTTATACTACTATTATTTACATGAGAATCGTTTTTATTTTCCATTATGGAAGTATTACGTTAATCAAATTACAAGGAACAAAAAAAATTCAATTACAAAAAAAAAAATACAAAAAAAAAAAAAAAAAAAACAATTTTTATTTCAGTCTTTCACACACGCATACACATGTAATGGTCCAACGTTAAACAATTAATTCAAAGAGTTACGAGTACTTCTTTTTTGTCCATTCCATTGCTTTTAAACAGACATTCACGAGAGTGATATTTATACGACGGTTTGTTGATCCCTGGGTATCTATTGTAAAAAAACACAATAAAAAATACGGATGGATGCGTTGTCAAATAAAACAACAACCATAATACCCTGTTCTTCAAATTGTGCGAATCGCCAACAGACCATGTCCAAGTCAGAGGGCGTTTTCCAGAAACAAAACACGTGTTCGGTGAAGATCACAGGTGGATCCCACCAATTCAATTGAAAAGATTCGTGGAAAATGTCTTCTGCAGTGTACAACACCTCAAAGGTTAAAGTATAGTTAGAGAAGTGATTGTGGTAATGTGGCCTGACATTACATTCTCAGACAATAGGATCCTTTAATAATGTAGTATAATATCTGATATCATATGTAGTTAATACATGTATCATCTTCTAAGTGATTAAGAATTTGAAATGAAGTGATAGTGCGTTTATCTAGAACATCAGTTTGGTGATGAGTTTGTGGAATGGAATTACAGTAAAAAAATAAAAGTTTCTCTTCGGAATTAAAAAAATAAATAGTTTATGAGAAATAACCAACAAAATTACAAACTTAATCCTTACCGTCTATTGTTCTGTTTGAGTTTCAACAAGCCGAATCTTTAGCGAATCCTTTTTTGAAATTTTGAGATATTTGGATCATAAAACTGGTAACTAACAACGCAAATTTAAGAAAGCTTTAAATAAATTTCCAAATTTTTCCCAAACATAAGCGAACAACTTTGAGACAATAAATAATCAAATTTCAATACCATATTAATTAAATATTATCAAAATAACCAAATATAACGTAACATTGCGGATGCCTTTTGATTTATTAGACTCTATTCACAAGTATAAATTATGAGCCTGAAGAACATAGGTGAAGATCACAAGTGGATCCCACCAATTTAATTGAAAAGATTCGTGGAAAATGTCTTCTGTCCTTACGAAAGTTAAAGTAGAGTTAGAGAGGTGATTGTGGTAATGTTCAGACAATAGAATTATCTCAGACAATAGAATCCTTTAATAATATGACAAGGATAGTATAACATCTGGTAGATATCATATGCAGTTAATATTACATGTATAATCTTCTAAGTGAATAAGAATTTGATACATGTAATATTAACTGCATATGATATCTACCAGAATGAAGTGATAGCGCGTTATCTACGACATCAGTTTGGTGATGAGTTTGTGGAATGGAATTAAGAGTAAAAAAAAAACAATGGAATTAAAAAAATAAAAGGTTCTCTTTGGAATTAAAAAAAATAAAAAGTTTATGAGAAATAACCAACAAAATTACAAACTTAATCCTTACCGTCTATTGCTCTGTTTGAGTTTGTCTAAGCTGAATTGTTAGCGAATTCTTTTTTTCGAAATTTTGAGATATTTAGATCATAAAACCGGTCTAGCCAAGTTATAACAGCAACAAAACAAATTTAAGAAAACTTTAAATAATTTCCAAAACATAAACAAGATACAACAACTTTAAGCAAATAAATATTAATCTTGATTTGATTTATGCAATATTTAATATGGTGCATTACAAAAAAAAAAAAAAATCAAATTTCAATACCATATTAATTAAATATTATCAAAATAACCAAATATAAAAGTAGCATTGCTGATGCCCTTTCATTTATTAGACTACTATTCACACGTATAAATTATGAGCCTGAAGCACAGGTGAAGATCACAGGTGGATCCCACCAATTCAGTTGAAAAGATTCCTGGAAAATGTCTTCTGCAGTGTACAACACAGAACACTGGAGTATAGTTAGAGAAGTGATTGGGTAATGTGGTCTGTAACATTATATTCTCAGACAATAGAATCCTTTAATAATGTAGTATAATATCTGGTAGATATCGTATGTAGTTTTAATACATGTATCAACTTCAAAGTGATTAAGAATTTGATATGAGGTGATAGTGCGTTTATCTAAGACATCAGTCTGGTGATGAGTTTGTGGAATGGAATTTTAAAAAATGGAAAAATTGAATTTGAAAAATAAAAGGTTTTCTTTGAAATTAAAAAAAAAAAGTTTATGAGAAATAACCAACAATATTAAAAACTTAATATCTGGTAGATATCATATGTAGTTAATACATGTATCATTTTCAAAGTGATTTAAGAATTTGAAATGAAGTGATAGTGAGTATATCTAGGACATCAGTTTGGTTATGAGTTTGTGGAATGGAATTACGAGTAAAAAAACAATTGAATTTGAAAAATAAAAGGTTCTCTTTGGAATTAAAAAATAAAAAGTTTATGAGAAATAACCAACTTTATTCCAACCATTCTTTCTTTTCTTTTTATAATAATAATGTTTTCTTAATTTATTCTTTATATCCGTAATAAGAATATAACGAATACTATTTTAAAACTAAAATAAACAAAATAATTCGTTATGTGATGACTCCATCGAGCCGAATCAGCATATCGAATATTGAGCAGATCATTTACCCATTTGCCACAACTCAATTACACCAACAGCCGGCGGATTGATTCGAATAACATTACGATGATGTATCATGCGTTTTCTTTTCTGCTGACTCATCCAATAATAATAGCTGGAACATCGCATGCGAGTTCCAATTCGAAGTCATCGGCCATCATTGCCGGTGAAAGACGGTAAACGACACGTGCACCTGCTACAGTCTAGCTGGGGCGAATAAATCGTTAGCTCAGCTGCCTTCCCTGACTGAGATCACCTGCAAAAAGCCTTCCCCTGCTCTCGTTTTCCGGCAGACGATCCTGTCTAAATATAAGCCTAACGTTCCTTTCACAGAATCGGCAACGGACACGCACACGCTTGTCTTTGAAAGAAAAATTGTTTGACTTTTTTTTTTTTCTCGTTTTCTTGGTTGTAGAAAAAAAGTGAAGTGAAGTGGTGCTTCGATTCGTTATGCATCTGTTTCTGTCTCGAAAAAGAGGAAAAATTGGAATTCTTGTGGAAAAGAAGGTACTTAGTAAACGGAAGGGTGCTGCTCTGAAGTCAGAAAAAAAAAATGCTTTAAATGAGTTGTGTAAAAAGTAGAAAAACAAGGGGTCGGTAAAAATTTAAAATTTTCGTTTGAAATTCAGAATAGTAATAAAGAATTTGTCAGTGATCATTCGCCAATGAAAATAACAAGGGTACTATTATTTTACAAAATCTACTCGGTTAATCTTTTATTTCTCATATATTTTATTTAAATTAAATATTAAAATATATTCTGTACATAAAAATATAAATTACTATGCCATGAATGAGTTACACTTTAATAATATATCATCCTGTATTGTTTTTAAACCAAAATAAAATCGTAAATACGATAGTTTTGGAATTTATTATTAAAATCTACTAATAAAATTTGACGAGTATTTTATTGAAAAAACTTTTAACGTTTTTCTGTGTAAATGTAAAATGACCTTATTAAAGATTTTAATTTAAAGGATGCAAATTTTCAATATAATACAATAAGATTGAAATCCTTTAATGGAAAACTTTCATTAATGAATTTTTAAAAAAATTAGTAATGGATCACCTACTATTATTCTTGATAAAAAATATGAATAGCTAAATCAAAAGCAGGGTATTGAATTAAACTTTAAAAAAATAAAATCTTATAAATAAATACGCTTACATTTTTTTTTTTTCTTTTAAATGGCTATGTTCTCTAAATGTCTTTAAAATACTATGATGTTACAAAAATACCCGATTCAAATTTCTTTTAACACATCAACGACAACATCAGACATGTTTAATTTGCTTATTCATAATTTTATCTACAGATTTCCCTAAAAAAAAATCCTAATCCGTTACAACCATATTTTAAGAACATAATTCCCCCTTCAAACATTCCAAAACTGGAAGTGCCAAAGTAGGAAATGCCAGCATTAATCTATTCCTCACGTTTTTGCTACACAGTAGAACACATTTTCATTCTTAAAACAATTTGGGGAACTTAATCTCATTATGCCATCGGGCCTTGATAACACTTCAGAGGACCCCAAAGAGTGAAAAGAATTTTAAAAACATTATCGAACAAAAAAGAAAGAACACAACATAAATAATAATAATAATAAAAAACTCGTCTGCTTTAATCTCTTCACTTCAGGTGATGAACTCTTGATCTCAGGGAGAAATCCACAACTGCCTGAGGTAAATTTGAGCTGGTAGTGTTGCATGTTTTGCATATGGGCGATTAATATTAATGGCGGAAGCATTAATTAAAAGTAATTAATTTGGTGTAGCATCTACTTGCGTAAGACCGGTTTTGATCTGCTGCAAGTTGAAAAGTAGGCTTAGCTCATAGGAATAAAAGTATCACGAAAAATCGATTAAACAACATGCCATCATATTTATAAAAATAGGGCATTCATTAAAGTTAATTCGATCGTGTTCAATGAGCATTTTAAAGCCATTTTCTCTTACAGTTATCATTAATCTAAATAAAATTTTGCTTTTACCTTTAAGGTAAAGAACGTTAAATGGAATATTATTTTCATTTGTTTTTAGTTACAGTTCATTTTAAAATATTATCATTTGTAATTTGATTAGCTATCTATTCTATTTAAGAAAAAAAAAATATTCTTATTAGTTTCTGGTAGAATGAACTATTCTAAATTCAAATTAATTTCTTTGTTTCGCACTACAACAACAAATCCTTTTTAAAAAAGACAATACTTCTTAAGGCATAGATATATTAATATTTGTAATAATATCTGGCAACGGCTAAACATTTGTCAGAACATCTTATTATTTAAAGAAATACCAATTAGATGAAAAGACAAAACAATAATAGTAATCAATATAAAAAAATTTTCGTTAAATTATAATAGTGTTTCTTTTTATTCTAATGTTATTCAGATGTACATAATTCTTAGTTTTCTCATGCCATATGTTGTTATGTTATTTATAGAAGTAAGAAATTTAGAATTTTATATTTTGCGAGATAAATAATTCTTTCGAAAAAACCATTTAAAACTTTAGAAAAATACCAATTTAGAACAATTATATCGTACAACATTGAACTTTTCTCGAATACAAACCAAAAATAAAAATACAGATTTTTTAAAAATATAATGACGGAAAGTGGATTGTCTTATAAAATAATTGATTTCAATAAGCAAATGAACTAATATAATTACAAATATTTTTCATTATTTAATTAAAAATGCAACAACACCGTAATACTTATGTATGAATACAAGATGGCAAAAAAAAAAAAATTTTTTTTTTTTAATTTATGGAAATTTAGGATGCAATTCATACCAAAATAACCAACAATAATAATTTTCTTGGCTAATTTTTTATAAGAGAAGCAAAAATACCAAAATTAATTAAGCAAATGAATACCAGAAATTAAAAAAAAAAAAAAAACATTGACAAATTTATGCCAATTAAGCATATAAATCTTATCAAAGAGTACAACACATTATACATTTTTATGAAAATCAGCAAACTAACTCGGAAGAAATATGCAGCAAGTTTGACAAAAAAAGAAAAGGAAATATTTCTCATTCCTGAGAAAGTTAAATGGAAGTGACGGAACGCCAAAAGAAAAATAACGCAAAAAGCGAAAGCGACAAATGAAGTGAAGAGGGGAAGATGGTATGTTCCTAATCCAATGAGTAGAGTGACGTCATGACATTCCATGACTCTCTCTCGCCGTCACGTGATTGGAAGGGGGCGCGACCCCGGCTGCACGTGTGCCTTTTAGTTCTGTTTCAATTTTTTATTTTTTGATTGGTTTACATTTTGTTCTTTTTTTTAGCAGTGCTTTTTGTAGTGAGGATGGAAAAAAAAAAAAAAAAAAAAAAAAAAAAAAAAAAAAAAAATGGCCTTCTCTTCGTATTTTCACTCTACAAGGGCATTTCCCCTGCAAAATGTGTCATCTCCACGGGATAGGGAAAAAAAAGAACATGGTTTTCTATAACAAACGATTTTTTTTTTTTTATGTTTATAACAAACGACTTTTTTTTTTTGTTTATTAACAAAACGAATACTTGCTTGCATGATATTTTTTTTTTCCTATTGTTGTTGATTCTTTCTTTCATTTTTTTTTTTTAAACTAAAGATTGCATCTGTCGTATTCTTTTTCCCGACTATTGTCATAGCTACATTAAAAGTTTGTGTAATATTTATAATAAATGTTGCTAAAGATTTTATTATGATAAAGCCGCAACAAAAAATAGTATAATTTATCACTAGCATCACAGAAGAAATAGAAGAGTTGATGACAACAACAACAAAAACCCTTCTAATATTAATTTAAAATATAATATAAATCTTGTTTTATACAGATTTTTTTCCTAGTAGCATGGCTGCTCATAATAATATGAAATAATAAAATAGTTTCATAAGTTATTATTTTATTTCAAGATAAAATAAACCAACTGGATTCAGAAATATATAAAAATTTCATAGGGAAAAATATAACCATTTAATTGATCACTATCGGTTTTTTTTTTAAGAAACATTTTATTTTTATTATGATAATTATTATTTGGAAACGTTATAAATACAATAAAATAAACATATATATACTTTTCATAAATGCAAATTCAAAAATGTTTATTTTTAATATTGAATTCTTATGTTTATTTTTACGATTTTATTTTTTTATGTTTATTTTTAATATGTTATTTTTTATGTTTATTTTTAATATTTATTTTTTTTACGTTTATTTGTGATATTTTATTTTTATGCTCATTTTTAATATTTATTTATATTTATATTTAATATATTATTTTTATGTTTATTTTTTAGTATTTTATTTTTTTTTATATTTATTTTTTATCTTTATTTTTAATATTTTATTTTTATCTTTATTTTTAATACTTTATTTTTTATGTTTATTTTTAATATTTTATTTTTTATGATTATTTGTAATATTTTCTTTTAATACATTATTTTTTTATGTTTATTTTTAATATATATAAGTAATAAAGATTATATTTAGATTTTTAAAAAGTAAAATGAAATAATTTCCACGAATCTAGAAATGTATTATTATGTTAAAAAATAGCAAATAAAAATATTAATCCCTTAACAGAAAATTAAAAATACCACAGATATTTTTGGGAAATTTGACTCAAAAATTCTATTATATATTTTGATATAGATTTTCTAAAAATTTCAAAAACGTAATAAATCTAATCGAATTCTATTCTTTATCTCTTAGAACGCATTTTTTTTTTTTTTTTTTTTTTTTTTAACTGATTTACTATAAAAATAATTCATATCTGTTTCTTTTTTACCATATATATCCGGTCAATCAAAACTCCGCTTATAAATCACAAATGCTAAATTCAAAAGTTATTTAGCATATAAATTGCATTTCTTGAACGAGTTCAACTATAGAATCAGCAAGTTTTTTTTTTTTAGGCTTAACGAATTTGGAATATCGCACAGTTTGCGGTAGTGCTAAAAATTTCGGAGAACAGAGATTCAATTTCCCTGCATAAATTGAATCGTTCACAGCCCTCAGCAAACATCCTCAAAGAAAAGGCGGGAAAATAAAAAAGAACAAAAAAAAGAAAAGAAAAGGTCGTATAATAAAAAAAAGGAGTATTACCGCACGGAAGATGGAAAAGCTATTCATTCAAGTCCTCTTAAAAATAATAAAAGAAAAACTCGTTTCTTACGATAGCATTGGATAATGACGGTTTTTATAAAGACGGCTATATTTCTTTCTTGACTTTTTCACTTTATTCTTTTTAAACTCGTTTTTACTATTAAATTACTATTTTATTCGCTTTCGCTAGCGAAAAGATCCATGGTGGATTCCCCTAAAAAAAACCTTTTCCTCAGTTCAAGAACCTTTTTAAAAGAATTTTTTATTTCTCACTTGAATTTAGTTATTTAGTAAGAAAAAAATATGCAGGCTTTATAAATAAAATATTTCTAAACGTAATGTTATATAAGAAAATTATTTATTTATTTTTTTTTCCTAATGCAGCTGGCAAATACTTAGATAGTTGTTTTTTATGCCATAAGCAAGGGCTGCATCGACGTTATTCACTTAGCACTACCCAGGCGATGCGTGTAGCTTGAAGAAACGCTACGGACGCGGAGTTTAACATTACCCCTGCAACGCTCTGCGATCATATTAAACCGGAACCTACGGTTTAAAGTGGATTCCAAACCACTACAAACACCCATGGCACCACCTAGACTCGAACCTGAAACCTGTGGTGAGCTAGCCATTAAAATTTCAACGGAAAATTAAATTATAAAAATATGTTATATAGATTATTAACACGTTGAAAGAATGATTGTTAGAATAATGTGCGAACGGATTTGTGTTCATTGTACTGTGATTTCTCAAAAATTTCATAAAGACAAAAAACTAATGATGTAACCGTGCTTCCTCCTACACACTAGTAGGAGAGCCCTCCTGTGGCGTTCAGGAGAAAAGGTCAGTTGTCCTCGAGACTCTCACCAGAGAGGAAGTACAGCGCAACCTGCTCTTCAGCTGAGAAACGTTCAGTTTATAATCTCTCGCAGAGAGGAAATATATTTAGTCCACCCCGGCTCATTAGTTGACCTACAGACTCTCACCAGTAGAGGAAGTATATTTCGCACTCTGCGCGTAGTCGAGTTTTCGTCTTAAAAGAGGAGTCCTTCGAAGAATCTATAATTATCTGTCTATTAAATGTGTCAAATATTGTATATCTCTAATTTTATGTGTGTGATGTCTGTGCGTATGTAAATAAAGTTGTAAGTCAAGTATCTCAACCCAACCTCAACTCTACATTATATCATTCAGAATAGGGGGAAAATATTAGATTTATTTCTATTTTTTGAAAAAATTACGTTTCTTTGAATTTATTAAATAGATTAACAGATAGCAGCTAATAAACAGGCATAACGTAATGCAATTCTTTAAAAAATAAATTTTACGAGAATATTATTTCACTCAACGACAACAGGATTCATGGAAACAATTTCTACTCATGAATTACTCATTAACTTTTAATCGTGACAAATTCAACAGAAATCATCTCAACCAATGTACATTCTAATTATCACAATTTTACGTTACACTATTATTACCACACTTAAAATACATAAGACTTAATCCAGATCACTTAATGTCATTCGTTAAAAGATCTTTAATAATTAGTTTATATGACTGATGGAATAATTACAAGTTTTTTCTTTCCAATCTAAACAAGTGCTGATACTAAAATACTCAAATTGAACGTTTGCTAAATCATTTATTAAAATAAGTAGTTTGAAAAAGAGAATAAAAAGCAACTGGAAAAGGCAATGTAATGATGCATGCCATAAAGGAACTATATTGCATCCACTGCAAATTTTATCTTAAAAGTTTAAAACATCCGCAGGAAATGTTTCGACAAGCAAAATTCTTTTTCCAATTAGATTCTTAGAAACAGTTACAACTTATCAATTACTCATTTTCTGTTAATTGTGGCAAATTCAACAGATACCATCTAAATCAATGTACATCCTAATTATCACAAACAATTTTACATTACTCTATGATTACCACACTCTACAAGACATGGACTCAGACATCTCTTAATTTCATTCATTAAATAACTAGTCTACATGAATGATGGAATAATTATAAGTTTTTCTTTCAGATTTAAATAAGTGTTGATAATAAAGTACTCAAATAGAAGGTTTGCTAAACCATTTATTAAAATAAGTAGTTTGAAAAAGAAAGACTGGAAAAGGGAATGTGTGATGAATGCCATGAAAGAACTACATTGCATCCACTGCAAATTTTATCTTAAAAGAAATTTAAAATATTCACAGGAAATCTTTCGACAAGGAAGGTTCCTTCACCCAATTATAGAAAGGTAACAGGATTCCCAGAAACAGCTACAACTTATCAATTACTCATTCTCTGTTAATAGTGACAAATCCAACAGACACCATCTAACCCATATTAATCATCAGAAACAATTTTACGTTACGCTATTATTACCCCACTCAAAATACATAGGACTTTTAATGCGGATCTCTTAATGTCGTTCGTTAAAAAATCCTTAGTAACTAGTCTACAAAACTGATGGAATAATTGCACGTTTGTTCTTATCAAATCCAAACAAGCGCTAATAATAAAGTACTCAAATAGAAATTGAACAGCAACTTGAAAAAAAAAAAAAAAAATAAAAAGCTAAACTAAATTAAGTAGTTTGATAAAGAGAGTAAAAAGCAATTGGAAAAAGAAATGTCTGATGAATACCATAAAAGAACTAACCATATTGCATCCAGTGCCATTCGTTAATAAATAATTGCTTCCACTGCAAATTTTACCATAACAATCTTAAAATATCCACAGGAAATCTTTCGACAAGGAAGATTCCTTCACCCAGTTAGAGGAAGGTAACAGGATTCCCAGAAACAGTTACAACTTATCAATTACTCATTTTCTGCTAATCGTGACAAATCCAACAAGGTCCATCCAAATCCAAACCAGACCACTTTCCCCCTTTTCACAACCAGTTTTACGCAACGCTATTATTACCACAGGCGAGTAACACATAAGCTCAACACATATCGTATCAATATCATTCGTTAAAAGATTCTTAATAACCTATCTACATAACTGATGGAATAATTATGAGGTATGTCTTTTAAATCTAGACAAATACTAATAATAAAAACACTCAATGATGAAACGTTTATCATAATAAATAATTAGAAAGAAAAAAAAAAAGACAACTCACACACACAAAAAGTTTAACTACAACCTTCGTTTTTGCCGGCAGCTGTAATGACAAATGACGTCTGCAATGAGGAATGCAATAATTCATCATTAGTCATATTTAGAATTAGGTCGATCCTCAAGTAGGGGGAGGTGATAGCTGGAATTCTAATACTGACCGAAGAATCGAAACCATGCCAAAGAACTGACCAAAGGTGATTCTCTGAAAATGCCCAAGGATACTTTGAAAAAAAACAGAATCCATCATTGCTTAAACCTCTCATTGAACTACTCAGTGATTTTGTATCCAGGAAATTTTCTTTCTTAATGCTAAGCTAAGTAATACTTGGTTATAAAAAGCCAAAACAAGTTTTAAGAAAAGAAAATTATAGTGATAACGAAGTATTTATTATATGTATTGAGAATGAATATTTCAACGAATTTGATTAACTTTACATAAAGTACTTATTACCGATTAGATATTATTTTGGTATATATTTTATTTAATAAAAATGATCCAAAGCTTATGAAAGTTTACTTTAATTAATTGATTAATTAATTTAAAAAAAAACAATCCTTCGTAGTTATTCAAACTCATACTTTAAGATTTCAAAGTATTTTCTAACTACAGCAATAAAGTTTAACAATATTTTTAATACTGTACAATTATTTTGTAATTAATTCTATTTATAAAATTATTAGAAATTTAATTCTATTTTATAAAATTAGAAGTCTTCTTCTTTTTTTCCTTTTTATAAAGATTTTTAATAATTTCTACCCTTTGCACCAGATTTTGCTTTGCTTAAAATTATTATTAAAAATATTTGAAGAGGCCTGATGGCCGAGTGGCTGACTCTCGGTGCCATAGGTGTCGGGTTTCGAAACCCGGCGGTGCCGTGGATGCTTGTAGTGGTTCGAATCCACTTTAAGCCGTAGGTCCCGGTTTAATATGACCTGATTTAATACAGCGTTGGACATAGGGCTGACAACCCTACCCCGTAAAAAGTCAGCGTCAAGGAGCCAAGTCAGACTTCTACCTACGTATGCTGCATCACAATAGAAACTGCCCCCCCCACTCTTTCCCCCTTTCCATGAGACCGCATGGGTTCTTGGATTTGGTCTTTTGTTGTAGTCTACCAAATAGGATAAGGAACAACTGAATAATTTATTCAACTTAATTTTTGAAGAAATAATATTAATTGGAAGATATCTGTTTAAAAAAAAAAAAATGAAATGAGAGAGAAAAGCAATCATTTTTCTACAAAATAAAATTTCTTTGAAATATCTAAACACGCTTTGGTATTAATTATAAATGTTTAAAAAATAACTTATCGATTTTTATCTGGTAAAGTACACATAAAAATTAATCAAAATTTGTTCAAAGATTATATTTACGATTTCTTATAATAATACAGTTACAGTTAAATATTTAAACGCTATACAGTTATAGCAACGAAGTAGCTTTTAAACCATTCCGTTAGCTCCAATCCTAAAAGCATCTGAAAACCCGAAACATATTAAAACTATTCTCCACTTAAAACAAAACCATTTAAACACTTCCAAAAAGCATATAAATTACATACTATATTTCTTGTTTTTACACAATAATGGCAACACAACGATTTTATTGTAAGCAAGAAGGGATGGCAACAAAAAAAAAAAAAAAATCGTTTGTCAGCCTATGAATCTTTCATAGCGACCTCTATAACCAGGGGTCGTTGTAGGAGGGCGTATGGGATGATGTACACGTGGCCCGAAGAAGATTAGCGGTCTCAAAAAGGGAATCACGTACACCCCTCCCCATCACAAAAACACCCCCGATAGGTTGGCCTATGACTCAAGGTGCAAAATGCTGCACTTACACAACACACACTCCTTAGAAATGTTTACCATGGCAGGGTCGTAAAAAAATCTCTTGCAAAAGAAGTTTCTGTTTAATATTTTTCGTCAGGGCTATTGTTGGTGGGGCTGCAAGATTGTATAGTAGTTCGTGGGAACGGGTTCTTCTGGAATTTGCTGGGTTCAAAGAAAATGAATTTTTAGGATAATAAGATAATTGTACGGAAGGGAATATGTGAGTGAGAGAATTTTTCTATACAGAATCATGAACTGACTGGATTTATTGTGCAAGTATGGTGTCAGATTTTATTAGGGCAAAAAGACAAAAATTACTGGCGTGAGATTAAAAACCACACGATGCTTTGCGTGCATTAAGATATAATGTTCGCGTTCAGCCTACTTATGAAGGTTATTAGTACTCTGTCCTTCAATTCGTAAAAGACTAAAAAATAAAATATTAAATATTAATGAATTGTATGGAGTACATAAAACTAATTATCCGCATGTTGCCAACTGATATCTCAAGATCTCAATTAAGATTTTGATGTTTTAACTTCAGGGGTCTGATGACCGAGTGATCAGCACTCAGGAGTTAGGTGACACAGGTTTCGGGTTGGAGTCTTAGCTAGATTTAACTCTACGAATTTCATAATTCCTAGCTAATTAACTCCCTCGCACTACCCAATTGGCTAGCTCTCGGTCTTTGGTACCACAGGCATCAGGTTCGAATCCTGGCGGTGGCATGGATGTTTGCTAGTGGTGCAGAATCCACGTTAAACTGTAGGGCTGCCTAGCTAGGTCTAATTAGCCTAAAATGTGCACAATAATGACCGTAGAGCGACAAACCCAACCCAACACTGGTACTACAGCCCATGTTGAACCATGGCTATCTGCCTACTGGCAGATTCCGAAACATGAGATGTTATCTTTTTACGGGGTAGAGTTGTATGTCCTACGCCCAACAGTCATATTAGACCGGGACATATGGTTTAAAATGGATTCTGGATCACTACAAACATCCTTGCCACTGCCGGGACTCGAACCCAAAACCTGTGTCACTCGATCACCAGGCACTTATTTCATAATTTTCTCGTTAAACAATTTTTAAGTGTTATTTGGCAACATTTTTTTTTTATCCATTTATAATTTATACTACAAAATAACTCCCACATAAAGTTTCTTTTTAATAACAGAATGGCTACCACCCATAACTCAAAGCAAGTGAATCAGTCATAAAACTTACAAAATAAATAAATAAAAGAAACCCAGATGGATCTGGCCGAAACCAGAGATGAATGGAGTTATACACCATAACAAAGAATCTATTTCACAAAGATACAATAACAGTGAATCAGACGTGCAATAAACAACCGAGCCTAATTCGGTTTGGTTGGGCTTGAGGACGTTCAAAACCGCAATTTCAGTGACACATAGCATCAAGATTTCTGAAACCACATTCTCAAAGAACAAGCTTTCTGCTTTATTACGAAATGCGATTTGGAAAGATTTATAGTTAACAGCAATACAAGGACAAATCTCAGACGCACAATTTTCATTGGTAAAAGTGCTTCAAATAATAACAAAAAAAAATTTCTCTGAAAATTAAAAAAAAAGAAATAAAGATTTACACAGAAGCACTTAAATTTTAAGATAATTGGCGTTAATACTCTTTAAAATCAGCTGGTAATATTTTAATGATGCCTGATGGACGAGTGACTAGAGCTCTGGCGCTCAGTGCCGTGGGTGTTTGTAATGGTTCGGAATCCACTTTAAACCGAAATTCCCGGTCTAATATGACTGTAAGCGTTTCCGGTAGGGCTCACAACACTACCCCGTAAAAAGAAAACATTTCCTGTCTCGAAATCTAATAGTGGGCAGACAGCCTTGGCCCACCATGGGGCTGTTGCGCCAATGAAGAAGAATATTTAAATGTTTCAAATGGTTAACATGCTTAGTTTCAGAGTTGAAGCAGCTCATAGACTAGAGTAGCATACCAATTAGGAAATAACCGTGATTTGGTTCAATTCGAAGAACAAATCTATAGGCCGGAAAAATTCTCATTGAATTTTGGGAGGAAGATAGAACTTTGTTAAATCAGAGGGATTGCGAAATATTATCAAATTTAGTGTGGGGCCTGATAATCGAGTGACTAGAGCTCGGCGCCACAGGTTCCGGTTTGAGTCTCGGCGGTGCCATAAATGTTTGTAGTGGTTCGGAATCCACTTTAAACCGTAGGTCTTGGTCTGATATAAAAGAACGGTAGAGCGTTGGCGTTGGGCTAAAAATAAAACATTACCTGTCCTAAGTAGGCCAGACGGCATTGGCCCACGATGGGTCTGTTAGTTCAATGAAGATTTGGTTTGGTTTGGTTGGATGCTCTACGGTCATTTTTTGCACGCTATGGGTTAATTATAATTAGACCGGTACCTACATTTTAAGTTGGATTCTGAATGGATTCCGAACCACTAACAAACATCCATGCTACCGCCAGGATTCAAACCTGATCCAATGATGAAGTTTGCAAATGTAAAAAAATAAAATACATAACAATGGACAAATGCACCGAGAGAATATTTTTGCATTTAACATTATTTAATCCAGCATGTCTAAATAATTAAAGCTACAATCACTAAAAATAGAAAATCGAATGCATTAAATCACGAATTTAATTCCATCAGCGGAAAGTGAATATACATAAAACTAATAAGCCCTCAGTCGCTATTTGATGAATGAAAAATAGCTCAACAGCATTATTAAGAAACTCCAAGATAGGTAAGTCTAAATCACACCGAATGCAAATAGATTCATTTTCGACGAGGAGAAATTAAAACACGTCTTGTCTTCAAATCAATACCACAACTTCTGTTTTAAATTCGAATGGAAACAAGTTAGTTGGTAGGTAATTCAATCCATAAATCAATTTGCCCTTTTAACTTTTCGAATGAAATGCTCGACTGGAAAGCAAATCCCATGGAATCTAAAAGTAATTATACAGGGAAAAAGGCAAACAAAATTGTTTAAACTGCATTAAAAATTATTGGATCCGCATGTTTGAGAAAATCGAAGTTGAACCTCATAAGCCATGGAATACTCTGAATTTTAAACAAACCGGTCTATTTTATTTAAGGTCGTACATAATAAATTATAAACGCTTCTTCTAAGCTTACAGGTATAAAAGAGAGTAAAACACTGAATTGTATAAGCTTTGGAATTGGATTTTTTTCCAGAATAAATAATAAGAAGAAATTTGTTTTTGTAGATTGACTCCCTGTTTGTCAGATTATAATGTCCGTGAAATAAACTTTAAATATATCAAATGTTTTAACTTAAAAGTAATTTTGAATTGCTGGAAAGGATGTTTTGTAATAAAAGGGAATTTATTTACATTCCTTTATTGTTATTTGTTGCATATTATTTGATGGTGAAATAACATAATTTTAAAATTTAACAAATTAGTAATTAATCATTTTTTACAAGCAATAAATATAAATAATAACTTACAAATTATGAACAGAAACTCAGATGTGAAATACATAGAATTTATTTGCAGTAAATGTGATCAAAAGTATTAAAATGACTGGGAAATTTTTTTTTCCCATTCCACTTGGTAGATAGCACCATTTAAACCAACTCTAAGAACCCATGTGGTCTCACAGAAGGAGGGAGGGAGGGGGTAGCTTCTGTTTTGATGCAGAACTCGGAGATAGAAGTCTGACTTGGCTCCGTGATGCTGAAGAAGGAGGACAGTGTCTTCCGGAAGGACGTTTAGAGGGAACTACTCGGCATTTGCGTATCGTATGGGACAAAACCCGGAAATTCCCATACGATACGCAAGGGAGTGCAAAGTAGGTAGAGAGCAGGTAGTCCGACTCACGAGGCAAGATGAAAGTGTCTACAACAAAGCCGCCAGCGGATTGAACCTCAGCCCTAATACTCACCGGCGCGATACATTGCCAGTGAGCCACAAGTAGGGCTCACTGCCAACGTGTGGCGCTAAAAAAAATTTTCCCCTTGCCTTTGAATTTTTACAATTAAACAATTCAGCACTTAAAAATATCTTCATTTTTAAAAAATGTAAATACATTATGTGCATTTATTAATCGCCGAAATAAACATACGTGCATTATTTGACTTTTATTTACAAAAAAAACTTTTTCTTTTTTTCAGAAAATAAATTAATGTTATTAATCTTTAAGAATCCAAAATTGAATTAAGTATAAAATGGAAATCTAGGTCAAAGAAAAAAATTACACATCTAAAACGGTCAAATTTTAATTTCAAGGGTTTCATTTTTTAATTTATTTAGTTTAAACATTATAAACATAATTAGCCCACTTTTAAAAACAAATACCTTATTCTGTATTTTTCTGCGGATAAAGAAAATTGAAAGAAGAAGAAATCAAAGAACTATAATTTTAGAAAATAACAATAATTTAACTACCGCTCTCAACTATTAGTAATTTTTAATTCTTGTATCTGTAATCCTTGCGTCTAGTAAGTAATGCTTTTAATACTTGTTTACAAGAATTACAGATAAAAAAATAAATTTTAATAAAAAAATACATTTATGTATTATAAAATGAACATACATAAACACCATGATTCTTTTAGTCTTAAATATAATGTAAGTGTTTTCTGGTAATTTCCAATGCAGCGTAATGAAAATTGATGTAGAATAATAATCCTTCAACTTAACACAATTTTCAAAAATAATTTAAATTAAAATTTTCACAACTATTTTTTTTTAAAGCGAGGGGGGAGTCATTCCATAGTGACCAATTCTACTAAGTCATAACATTATGAACATACAAGTGAAATAAATAAATAAATAAAAACTGCATCTAGTTATTTTTTTTTATTTATTTTATTTGTTCTAGAAAATAATGCATCCATTATTTAGATATGATACCTCAAAAATTGCTAATACAAAGATAATCAAATTTTAACTAAAAACTTTCAATTTTTAAATACAAAATTTTCAATTTTCAGAATAAACTTTTTAAATAAACTATTGCATATTGCGAAATCTTTCTTATAAAACTAAATACATGTTTTTCTACCATCTGCAACAGAAATCCTTTAAAGCGTAAGAGAAAGTAGGAGATCCAAAAGCAAAATATAACGAGGCGTTGGTACGCTTTCCTTCAATTCAATTTCAGACATCATTAACTAAACTAACCATCAGTGTAACTCTTCAAGTTGAAAATGCTGTCTCGTTATCGCTGGCAATAAAGATTCTTGCTGATAGACTCCCATTCCAAGTCAATTGACTTTCTTATGTCCTTAGTCAAATTCTCCGCATCTAACTAAGTCAGGAGATCGAACCGCATGGGGTCGTGAGACCTGATTTCAATTCAAAAATCTTTCATCTCAAGTCGGGCCGATCCATTTCAATGCACATTCCATGCGTGGGGAGTCCCCTGGGTTCTCATCACTGGGGGTCAAGGGGTCTTAGGGGGTGGGTGAATGACATTCTCCAGCTGACTTTCTCGCCCTACCCCCTACACTCTACTCTGGCTCTTTTATCTCCTCTCAAGATATAAATAAAGATTTTTCTTCTATTTTCCCTCCACTTGTGGGTGCCCCTGTCCTTGGAGAAGGGGTGTTTCCCAACTTGGCTCAGGGGGATGGCAAGAAGGGTCATTGGGGAAAAAATGGAACACGCCCAATATTTATTATTTTTTTTTTGCGGTGAGAATACTAAACAAAAAAAACGAAAAGAATGGATGTAAAAATAGTACCTATGATGGAAATTATAAGTTTGTTAACAATATATAAATAAATAATAGAGTTTTTTGCATATCGTACTTTAAAAATACGGTATTTTTTTCTCCCTAGCGCGCATGCTCATAGGAAACATTATTACAGATACGCAGCGCAATTCCCTATGAGCATGCGCGGTAGGGAGAAAAAAATACCGTATTTTTAAAGTACGATATGCAAAATACCTCTCTATTGACTCTAAATAAATGCCACAGAACTATTAATAATAATAAAAAAAATTATAGCAAAATTTTCAATGGGGAAGAAAAAAAAAACTAATTTGAAAAAAAAAAAAAAATTCACTGTTTATTTCTTATATCTATATAAGTAACACAACAAATGATTATTCTTTTTTAAGTATTAACAATAAGATTTTTTTTTTAACAATTAGTTGCGTTTCTGATTTTATATCCGCAAACGAGGGCCTGAATGGCCGAGTGTCTAGCGCTCGGTGCCACAGATTTCGGGTTCGAGTCCCAAGAGTACCAGGGATGTTTGTAGTGGTTCGGAACCAATTTTAAATCCCGATTTCATATGACTATATTTTGCAAGAGTGTCGTGGAGCCAAGTCAGACCTCTCTTACGGGTGCTCCATCACAACAGAAGCTGCCCCTTTCCCTACATCCATGAGTAAATTGCTCATTGGATGTCCGTCCCGCACTGCAGGATACTGAGGATTCACAACATGTCCGCATATGATATGAAAAATTTCTGCTTCTCCATTACTACAACAGCCCCATGGTGGGCGAAGACCGTCTGCCTGTTGGCAGATTTCGAGACAGGAGATGTTTTCTTTTTACGGGGTAGGGTTGTCAGTCTTACGCCCAACAGTCATATTAAATCGGAACCTACGGTTTGAAGTGGATTCCGAACCACTACAACATCCATGGCACAGCCGGGATCAAACCCGAAATCTGTGGCACCGAGTGCTGGCCAAATATCAGAAATTTACAGTCACTAAATTCATATTTGTGCATAAAAATAATGAAAAAGAAATAGTGATAAAATTAATAAAACATAATTAAAAATAAAGTACAGAATATATTGTATAGTTACAATAATTTATTGAGAAGATGAAACTTTTACTACATTAAAAAAATCATTTCGCTAACCTATTGCAACAGTAAAATAACCCATATTATTCACAAAACATGTTGATTTTTTTCTTTTAAATAAAACGAATTAGTTTAAATGTTTATCACAATTTGT
This sequence comes from Caerostris extrusa, assembly GCA_021605095.1. NCBI lineage: Eukaryota > Metazoa > Arthropoda > Arachnida > Araneae > Araneidae > Caerostris > Caerostris extrusa. The sequence continues at coordinate 8,003 of BPLR01018368.1, read as the reverse complement.
CAACAGCCGGACATCTCACTATCTAATTTTAAAAAGTTACTATTTTTGGTATAAATAGCATAAATTTAAACCAAAATCTTTTCATCTTTTACGTTGAAAATAGCTTTGCTAAAAATACTATGCACTAAAAAGGTCTAAAAAAGAAGTCAAAAAGCATGGGCAGGGAAAAAAACGTGGCCATGCTTGACTGACAGCAAATTGCAGAGTGGAAACACAAAAAGCGTTTACAAGAGATTAAATACTTAAACGAGCGAAATTACCTAGGCCAAGAGAAAAATGATGGACGATTTTTAGAGGGTCATAGCATTGTTAAAAATTTCAGAAGTCGAAGAACACAGGCAATAAATTTCCCACGCCAACGGAGTCTTTCGGTTAAATTCAGAAAATTAAGGACAATACAAAAAAATATATGATACCACTGTTAAAATAAATTACCTCAAATAAGTTTTAAAAAAGCACACAAAAAGCTATACTAGCAGCTAAGCTATTGTTTATCTGAATTCAGAGAAATTTCAATTTTACTACTGTCCAAAAAAGTAAGACCAGTTTTCAATTTAAATTTCCCGGGCAGATGGTATTTCAATTTTTTTTTTTTTTTAGGTTGTTGGCACTGTCCTTGACATCTAGGTGAAATGCTACGTCAAAATATTCATTAGTGCTTGAGCTACGCTTGGTTTTGTGAGACGCTAAAAGTGATTTCGGCGATTTTTGAAATGTCTCTTCAATCGACTCAAAACGGTGTTCCCGGAGTGGTAATTTGAGTTTAGGGAATAGCCAGAGGTAGCACGATGCTAAATCAGGTGAATACGGTGGTTGTAGAGCGATATGGGTTTAATTTTTGGCGAAAAAGTCACGAAGAATCAATGCAGTTAAAGCTGCTGCATTCAGTGTTTTCGGTACCAATCGAGTTTTGATGCGTTTCAGGCCCAAAACATCTTTTATAATACTGTTTTGAAATTCCAACATCATCAGCAAGGTCTCTATTTATAAATCGACGGTTTGCAAGAACCAAATCTTTAATTTTTTGGACGTGAGCTTCGTCGGTTGAGGTTGATGGTCGACCAAAGGCCTCTTCATCTTCAACGCGTTCTCTGCCTTCTTTGAGCTGTTTATACCACTTCTAAATATTTCTTTCCGATATAGAAATGCTCACCGAATGTCTTCTGCAATATTCTATACATTTCCGCAAACAAAACTGAATGCAAGTTCTTTGTTCAATTAATTCAGACACATCAAAAATCGCCGGAATCAGTTTTAGCATCTCACAAAGCCAAGCGTAACTCAAGCACTAATGAATATTTTGAAGTCAAATTTCACACAGATGTCAAGGACAGTGCCAGCAACCCAACAAAGAAAAAAAAAATGACATACCATATGGCCGGGAAATTTAAATTGAAAACTGGTCTTACTTTTGGACACAATAGCATTTTGGCAGCTGTACAGCTTTGACTTATAAAAGCCAGCAAAAGAGCTTTACTATTATTCAATGACTTGTCTCGTTATTCCAAAGAGGCAATGACATCTTCTGGCAGTACTAGTTAATGCTTAAAATAACATTTTATTCCTTTGTTTTGTCAACAGTGCAATGAACGTTCCTTCTGTTCAGTTGAATATTATACCTTTGTACCATTGTTATCATTTCAAATTTATGTTTGTCATTAATAATGGTATTTTTTTTGTTATAAAATTTGTTGTTACGAAATAATTTGTTTTCTATAATTTTATAATGCTGCAACTACTCTATTAACAGTTATTTTAAACGAGATAAACATCAAAGAAGTATATCTTTTAAATTATTTTAAAAACATATTTATTCTGATTAAAATATAATATATATGTTGTAAGATGTATTTTTTTTTTCGCTTAAGAAATTAAAAATGCCTTATTATCCATTCATTCTTTCTAAATATTTAACTAAAACACGCAGGATTCCTTCTGAAAATCTCTAATACTAATAATACTAATGCTAATACTAATACGAATTAATTCTAATTATATTATACTATATTTAAAGTTTAATTAAATTATAGTATTAATTAATTGTTGTATTAAATTATTTCTAGATTATAATAATTGCACTTGCATGTAAATGAAATTCTATATTACATTTAACTGGATCAATAATGTATTTATAATTGTACTTGCACTATGCACTGTTTATTTACACTCACAAACACCACGCACATACAATATTTAACACATTTAAGACATATAATTATAGATTCGTGGAAGGATTTTGCTTCTAAACCGAAAACCTGATACTCGGCTACGAGCAGGATGCGCGAAATATACTTCCTATCCAGGTTCAAGAGTCTGTTAGCCAACTGAAAATTCTCCTGAACGCCACAGGAGATAATCTTCCCAGTGGGTAGGAGGAAGGCACGGTTACAACACTAGAATCAGAACAATAAGTCTCTGATTCATTACCAGAGTTTCCAAGATTTATCGTAAGATATATCGTTGCTATTGTCACTAAAAATATCGTCACTTTTAATCATTTTGGGAAAAGAAAAAAAACCCATCCTAAAGGAAAGCAAATACAAGCGGCATTATGCAATAAATAACATGCAACTAGTCGTCAACCTTTTGGACACAAAAGAACATAGACTTAAAATGTCTGTAAAACAACATGAAATCACGGTAGTCACGTGATGACTAATGACGATGACGTCACGTAAATGATTGTTGCCACGTAAACTCTAGCTTGCCTGAGAATAATACAACTCAAAATACCCATTTTAACCAGGAATTAAAATTTAATTTTTGTACAAGGTAAACTAGTGTGGCAAATTCAAACTGATGTGAGTATACAAATAGGACATACGAGTAAGGTAGGAGGTAGGTACAAATAGGATATACGCTATAAGGTAGCTCGTAGCGTTCGAAAAGATATAAATATGAGGTAACGAGTATACAAATAGGATATACGAGTAAGGTAGGAGGTAGGTACAAATAGGATATACGAGTAAGGTAGGAGGTAGGTACAAATAGGATATAAGCTATAAGGTAGCTCGTAGCGTTCCGAAAAGATATAAATATAGGGTAACGAGTATACAAATAGGATATACGAGTAAGGTAGGAGGTAGGTACAAATAGGATACAAATAGGAAAAGATATAAATATAGGGTAACGAGTATACAAATAGGATATACGAGTAAGGTAGGAGGTAGGTACAAATAGGATATAAGCTATAAGGTAGCTCGTAGCGTTCCGAAAAGATATAAATATAGGGTAACGAGTATACAAATAGGATATACGAGTAAGGTAGGAGGTAGGTACAAATAGGATATACGCTATAAGGTAGCTCGTAGCGTTCGAAAAGATATAAATATAAGGTAACGAGTATACAAATAGGATATACGAGTAAGGTAGGAGGTAGGTACAAATAGGATATACGCTATAAGGTACTCGCTTCCGAAAAGATATAAATATAAGGTAACGAGTAGCGTTCGAAAAGATATAACTATGAGGAAAAGATACCAGTATACAAATAGTATAGGAGAGTATAATGGTTATGGTAACGGATAATTTGTTTAGGAAATAATCTTTTTTCTTGATTCGTCTTATTATCTTAACACTTCTACACATTTAATAAAATGTAAATGATGCACAAACAATTTTACAAAACACCCAAAGATTCTGCAACAGGCTCAGTTTTGGGAGGTAGGTATATCGTTAACCTCAATTTCGATCTCAACTTCGACCCCATCTCGTTGAGTTGTATTGTGACATCTCCAAAACCCTCACCTCGGCGCTTTCTCTGTCGCTTAGAAACCTCTCTGGAATTTTCTTTTACGAGATGTAAAGGAGGCGATAAGATATTTTCTCTTATTGAAACGGCCTACATTCTCTTATGTTTGGTATCTAATTGCAGTTGCATCTGGATAGGAGAAGAAAAAGCATTTATGTTTTGAAAGTTAATGAGATAATGGAGGAAATTAACTAAGAATACGATTAGTACACGCTGAGTAAATCGGATAATTTTTTTTTATTTTATTTATTTTAATGTTATAAAAAAAAAAAATTTAGAATTCAATTAATCGCATTTTTAAACTAATAATCATTTAAACCACAATTACAGAGATAAACTAGTATAAGTATTTAATAATAAGCATCTAATTAGGTAGGAAATATTACAGTATTGTTTGAAAAATTAATGGGAAAAATTGAGTAAATTAACTAAGAATAAAATTAGTAAAAGCTGAGTAAATAGGAGAATTTTTTTTATTTTATTGCATTTATTTTAATGTTTTAAAAATAAATTTAGAATGTAATTAACCCCATTTTAAACTAACAATCATTTTAATCAGATTTACAAGAGATAAACTAGTATAATATATTTGATAATAAGCATCTAATAGATAGGAAATATTTACATCTATCAAAAAGAGTTATAAAATTAATAAATAAAAGTATAAATATTAGTTTTATATAAAACTATTGAGTAAACAAATATAAATATACAAAACCAAAGGTATGCTTTGATATTTCTTTTTAATAAGAAGAATGTATAACTATTGCTAATTAAATCAAGAATAACAGATTAAAATCTAATATTTTGACCTTGACATAATCTTGTTATAATTTTATTTTATACAATTCAATTAAGAGTTTATTATACTTTTATTTTAAAAACAATGAAATATAAAAACAGGAAAAATGTGGAAATTACTGTTATGATGAAAAAATTAATGAGCATAGTTATCTTTTATTCTATGTTCCAACAGGGAAAAGTTGGACATTTTGTTTGTTGTCATTCACTATATGTACAGACGAACTGTAACAAACGTAAATGAATGAACGACATTTCAGATTACCATTAACAAGAAAAGAATGCCCATGGGAAGTTTAATATTCTACAACAGGATGGAAATATTGAAGTAATGCATTTCAGCAGACTTTTAGAATAACTATCCACATTTGCATCTGATATTGGGAATAAACACCAAACATGCTATCAGGTAATTAATGCGAGATACTCTATCACAATCACTGACAATTCCACTTGTTTTTCAACCGAATTTTCACGATCTTACGGCATCACCATTAGATCAGGCAACAGATTAATTGAAATTGCCCTTTGTCTGAAAATATAATCACCTTTATTGACTACTAATAAGAACTCATCTGTCAAAATAAAAATCAATCTTTCTGCCTCCAATTGACTTCTTATTGAAGAACAGCACCATGGTAAACCAAGCCGCCTGCCTAATGGCAGATTTCGAGACAGGACAGTTGTTTTCTTTTTTACAGGGTAGGGTTGTCAACCCTACAACTAACAGTTCTATTAGACCTGGACCTACGGTTTAAAGTGGATTCCGAACCATTACAAACATTCATGGCACCGCCGGAATCTAACCTGAAACCGAGCACCAGAACGCTGTCATTCAGCCATCAGGCCCCATATAAAAATTCAGAGTCACTACAAATCATATTTGTATATAAAAATACCGAAAAAATAGTGATTTAATTAATACAACATAACTAAAATATACTATAGAATGCATTATATAGTTATAATAATTTATTGAGAAAATGAAACTTTTTTACAGCAATAAAAATTCATTTTGTTGGCCTAGTGCAATATTTAAAAACTGTAAAATACCCATAAAACATCTACAATCCATTAAATCTGGACCAACGGTTTAAAGTGGATTTCGAACCACTACAAATATCCTTGGACTCGAACCCAAAAACCTGTGGCACCGAGCGCCAGAGAGTTAGTTATTATTATAAAAGGCTACATTTTAAAACTTTTAAAACATTTACAAAAAGGCTACATTTTAAACATTTACTAAGAAGGCTACATTTTAAAACTTGTCTTTACTATTCTCGGACAATTATCCGCTTTGTTAACCATGGGAGAAAGAAAATTTGCCCTATAAAATAAAAGAAAAAAAAAAATCAAAAATGATAATTTAATCGAAATCACTTTTATAAAAATATTTATTTTTTATTTTAGTGCGACGCTTCAGAAAACACAAACTTTTTAATCCTCCACTTAACTCTCGAGTTGAAAGCCCCACCAGTCACAACAACACTGGGGTCCATTGTGAAAGAAGCCACTACACTACACTACACGCGAAAAAAACAAAAGAATCCTTTTCATCTTCTACCGAAATGAGATCGCACCATTTCTTGACAACTCCACCCACTCCATCCACATATGCTGGCGAGTTTCAGAAAGTGAATTTGGCATCGAGTGCGACGTTCGAGAGGGCGGTCCACGTGATCTGAATGAGGGATGGCTAGGATTTCAGGTTCGTTGAGTGGGAACGACCGCCGCACTGACACACAGAGGAATGGAAAGTTGAAAGGAATAACCGATCCAGAGGACGATCTTCATCACTCGGCTTGGCGGAACTAACCGGCAAATGTGAATGTGGTCCACATCAACCATGAAAAGTATTTTTCGGTCTGTAGGCCGATCGAGCCGACATTCCACAGTAGCTACTGTGCGGTGCCTGGTGTGTGGGAATATCATGATTTCGCAACCGCACCCACTGTCGTACTCTGGGACACATACCGCATGCTTGAGGTGCGACAGGATTGTCTACAATTGCACAATGGATTGTCCGCTAAAACGACAAACCAACAAAACGGAGTGTCTCCTCGTGACACAAAAAAAAAAAAGTTTGATTTTTTCGTTTGTGTAAATAACAAAGGAAGGAAAAGGACATAATAATAGCTTTCAGAAATGGCAAAACAGTGTTATATGAACCACAGCAAAGGAACAAATTACTTTAAATAAATATATACTACTGTTTCCAAAATGTAAAACGAATTTTCAATTTAAAATTCCGGGGCTTATGGAATTTCAATTTTTTTCTTTTTAGGTTGCTGGCACTGCCCTTGACATATGTATGAAATTTGACGTCAAAATATTCGTCAGTGTTTGAGTTACGCTTGGCTTTGTGAGACGCTAAAAACTGATTCCGGCGATTTTTGAAATGCCTGAATTAATTGAGCAAAGAACTTGCATTAAATTTGCAAAGACCAAGACGCCGTTTTGTGTCGATTGAAGACATTCATCGTGAATCGGAGCGCGCTTTGAAGAGGTCATCTCTGCCGATACCTTTTTAGCATGCATTGAGGATTGGAAAAAAGTTGGCATAAGTAGATTGTGTCCGGACGGGATTACTTTGAAGGCGATGAGAAATAAATTTGGAAGGAAAAAAAAAATGAGTTTTTGAAAGAAAAAATACTTACTTTAATGGTCGTACTTTTTGGGAACAGTAGTATATATATTCTTGCTAAGAGTCTTTTCAACAAATCTTCGAAATTCTTCAAAATCAGTTTTTAAAAGTATATTTATTCATTTAAATGAAATAAAGCAATTTCACAAAACATTTCGTATTCTAATTTAGCTAATCTTTATGGCCATTGAACAAGAATAAAATTTGATTTGATTCTCTGCTGGCAACGAGAATTGAAGTCAATGCGTTCAAAAATAAATTTGATAGAGATCGTGATAGCACGTACAAGAGTTTTGCATCAATTGGTAGAAGTTTTTCTGTCTTCTTCATACGATATGTATAGAAAAAGTTATACCTGAAGGTCATCCCAGAAAGCAAAACCCGCAAACCTTCTATCCCTGTCCCTTCTATTCTTCTAAGTCTATTAGAGCACATTCATTGCGTCTTTTGAATGACAGAATAAAATTTTCTGTAGCATACCATCTAATAACCAATAGCATATACCACTATACTCTGGGGGCATCTCTAAAAAATCACATCAAATAAATTATCACCTCTCGTCAATAATAAAAATATTACTAGTTAAAATTTACAAGAAACAGACTCATGGAAATCATGACTTTAAACATATCTGAAGAGGATGTTTAAAGTCATGATTATATGAGCCGTTTCTTGTATTGATATATTTTGCAACATATCCATACCTCGATTCAACAAAACCAAAACATGAGCTGATCTTCTATTATTAGTCCTCTTTTCTCAAAGATTTATCAAGAAAAATCAGTTTAAATAAATAAAAAAAGATAA